>REGO01000829.1:106617-122417 GCA_010120015.1 Rhombomys opimus
AGAGGACTAATATCCAGTATATACAAAGAACTAAAGAAGCTGAAAAGCAGCAAACCAAGTAATCCAATTAAAAAATGGGGAAGAGAGCTAAACAGAGAATTCTCGACAGAGGAACATCGAATGGCAGAGAAACACTTAAAGAAATGCTCATCCTCATTAGCCATCAGGGAAATGCAAATCAAAATAACCCTGAGAAATCTTAACAATTTTTAAAGCAGCTAATGTAATGTCATTTTCTACCTTTGGCTTGTTTTCTTTCTGTACCTGTGTTTCATAGATTTTCACAATGATATATAAGGATTTGTGTATGTTTGCAAGTGCTATGATAGTTTAAATGTCAGTTAAATCAATAACCCATGACAGAGTTTTAGAATAGAAACCACTTCAAGGTCTAATGTTTCCATCAATATAAATTTTCAACTGACACGAAAATGAATAGAAATTATATCTTTGTACGAAGGAGCAGACTCCTATGGATCACACCATGGCTGAGAAGTATTTGTAATCAGCATGTTTCATCACTTCATCCAGGTAATTGTTACCTGATTGCATGCTTGGAAATAATAAAATAAACAAAGAAAGTGTAGAAAGTGGTAATCATTAAAGAGAAAAGCAATGCTGCTCATTTTGTTCTAAGGCTTATCGATGCTGTACACTAACAAGAACAAGCTATGTGCAAAGACTGAAAATATAATATTATTCTGTCAATGGTTCACACTCCTTGTCCAGGAAAACATTTTAAACCCGGAATTTTTATTTGAATACAAAAATTGAATGTATGCACCTGTCTTTTAATAATAGTTGAAACAGGTTTGAGCGATCTGCCCCCATTTCAGTACTGCATACTTTCTTGCATTTAAATCAGCCCCTCCTCCTAGCTCATCTCCAGTCCCTGAGGACTTGGCTACCATTCTACCTGTGAATTCAGGGTTAGCCTAGGTCTTCCTTAATACCCTCTCAGCCATTCCTCCCAGCCCATCTTCGTTTGCTTTTGACTCCCCACCAACTTTGGCAGGCTCTCTACCACAAACACACCTGGCTGCGACTCAGATAGACTATCTGTGTCCTCCTTCCCATCTTCCACTCTGTTCTCTTTAGGGAACCCACATTCAGGCCTCAGCCCCATCCCGAGTCCATATCTATTCCAGTGGTGCTCACTATCATCCACGGATAGATTCATAGTAACCCCTTTGTGACTCTGTATAGATCCAGACCCCAAGTCCTACTTCAGAGACCCGAATAGCCACTGTCTTTCTCCTGCCTGCTAGCCTACTGCCCACCACACTCACTACAGTCATCTAGGACTGCTGGATGTCCAACTCAGAGTTTCAACCAAGACCTCAATTCTGGGGTCAATTGGGTTCTGAACACTAAATCCAGGGTAGCTCCAAGATGGAAACTAAGCATTTTAATGCTTTTTTTTTTTTTTGGAACCTGTCCTATTGGAGTAAAAGAAACCAAAGAACCAAACACTACCCAATAAAAGCATTACTAGATATCAAGGAACATTACAAATGTTACAAACCCAGATTCTTAGATACCATTGCAAAAACACTAACATGAAGATCCAATAAAAGATGGCCTCTCCAGGAGCCAGCACCTTTATTTTAATGTGGAAAGAGAAAACAACAGTGTATCCAAAAATACAGTGTAGCAAAGCACAAGATAAGGACTTCAAGATACAAATTTTGAATATGTTCAAGGACCTTAAACAGAATATTAATAAATGCCTTGGTGATAACTGAATTATCTAAACAAACAAGACAATGAATACGATTGAAGACAAGAAAGTAGAATTAAAAAGAATCACTAAAGATGCCTATCCTATTTGCCCTTCTGAATGAGGATTAGGAGAAGACAAGGAACAGGTTGGGAGCCTTCCACAGGAGTCTCTGAAAGACCCCACCCAGTATCAAAGCAGATGCTGACACTAACAACCAAACTTTGGGCAAGTTCAGGGAATCTTATGGAAGAAACGGGAGGGAGATAGAAAGACATGGAGGGGACAGGAGCTCCACAAGGAGAGCAACAGAGTAAAATCAAAAACAAAAACAAACAAACAAATAAAAAAAAACCCTGAGTCCAGGGGGGCCTGCAGAGACCAATACTCCAACCAAGGACCATGCATAGTGAGGACCTAGAACCTCTGCTCAGATGTAGCTCATAGGCTGCTCAGTCTCCAAGTGGGTATCCTAGTAAGGGGAACAGGGACTATCTCTGACATGAACTCAGTAGCTGGCTTTCTGATCACCTCCCCTTTGGGGGGCAAGGTGCAGCTTTGCCAGAGGAAGATGATGCAGCCAGTCCTGATGAGACCTGAGAGGCTAGGGTCAAATAGAAGGGGAGGAGGACCTCCCCTATCAGAGGACTAGGGGCATGGGAAGAGATGAGGAAGGGAGGGTGGGATTGGGAGGAGATGAGAGAGGGGGCTACGGATGGGATACAAAGTGAATAAATTGTAATAAATAATAATAAATTTAAAAATTACAAATAAAAAAAATCACCAAAGAAAAGCCATACTGAACAAAACTTGAAACGACACTCAGTAATCCCAGCCAGGACTTCCAGAAGAACAGCAAGTGATCCTAACCACTGATGTATCTCCATAGCTCTCATGGCATATTATATTCCATGTACCATGCTTCCATTTTCTTCTACTTTTTGTTTGCTTTCTTGGCTTGCTTGTCCTGTGTTCTTTATGATACCCCCAATCACAAATGTATCAAGGAGAAAGCACTGAAGAAAATCAGGTTGTGTTGTGCTGTTGGGTTATTCTTTATGCCCAGGGCATTTTATCTGAAATGCCATACTCTTTAATTTTGTTCTTGTGGTCGTATATTCATTGCACACAGTACTGTGTTCCAGAGACATTTACGCATGTGTCTGCAGTGTGCATTAATTGTATTCCTCCATACCACTTTACGTACCTGGGTTTTTCCCTATTTACTTCTTTCAGTTACTGTTAGTCTCATAAACAGGTTTATTTCTACTTTCTTGTCATATCTAAATGCATGATATTAAGTCCAGATATAAAATCTAGGACTCACAATGACAAAAATTTGTCTTTCTGAATCTACATTAATCTATTTAACATGATTCTACTTGTGTTTATTTTCTTACACATGACATTACTCTGCTTTTATTTATGGTTAAATAATTCCATCTGTTTGAGATATTCTTTGAATTAAACATGGTTTTATTGAAGATAACTATCAATGGTAAGGTGCTATTTTTCTATTAACAGGTGCAGGAAAACGTCTTTAGATATTTGTAAACTTGTAAAAGCCCCTTTCACAAGTCAGTTGACAGTATGATAATATCTGTGAGCCAATCTTGCAATGACTGTGAGTAGGGAGGAGTCAAGCAGGCATCTTTGAGTCTCTTATATAAAGTGAGCGGCACTCTCAGAAGTGACTCTGGTCATTCTGTACCTCATGATGGGCACATAAGATGAATTACATCTAAAAATTAATACTATCAGAATGTTACGAGAAATCCACCTATAGATGAACATTAAACATTGTCATTAATCAGCCGTTCCCTGCAGTGACAAGGTCGGTTTCTGAGATAAATGAAGTAATTCACACAACAAGACCTCTTAAGAGATAAAGCTGAAGTAAACAACAGAGCAAGTGTGACCCCTCGTAATTTAAATACCAAGTTACTTGTGGATAGAAAGGGTTATTTAGAGTCATTTTCTCATTTCTTAACTGTAACGGAAAACTGGATAACAAGGACACCATTGTACAATCTACTCATCACAGCTTTAGAACACAGAGCAGGACAGAGAAAAATGAAAGGGCAGAGACAGGATGGAAAAAATATCCAGATACAACAGGTGTCTTTGAATTATGATGGCTTGTTTTCAGAGGAATTCATCCATCTGAAGATACTGTCGGGTGAAGTGTGTGTGACACACAAGCTACTCAACAGTCACTTAGCAACACAGTACAAAGTGTGGTTTCAGGCCTTGCGGCAATGGCCCTGACTGAGAGTGAGCATCTAGAGACAGTGTTTAACACCCTTATCACTAGCCAGGAGAAAAGACACAATTCAAAGCAGAACTTTCCCTGAATGGATTCATTCATACACCATTGTAAAAACTTGAAAATCAAATGGTTGTGATAGGATGATTTCCTAAGATATATATATATATTTTTTTTTCAAATATGTTTCTTTTAATACAGATTCTGTTTCTGGAAAACTCAGCTAATTAGATAATACTTAAATATAAAAAAGATGGAGGAGATAGAGGGGATTGTATAACTCTTCTATAGCCATAGTCACTCTCGTTAAACAAGTGAGATTAGGAAGAAATTGCGTTACTCTGCTGCAGTTTATCCTGGATGAACATGCAACCTGTGTGTGCATGTGTGTGAGTGTGTGTGTGTGTTGTCTGTGTATATTTTGTGGGCTGTAGTATGTCTGAGGAAGTGCTTTAAATGGTTTCCTATTTGTTCCCCGGAAGCCTGTTGAGATCATTTCAGACTGAAAAGAAAGTACAAATGGAGCAAAATATGTGCTGCATGCTAAGTGGATTTGGGATCAGCATTGCTTGCATTTTTCCTTTTCTCTTAATATAATGTTACTGATTTCATGGTTATATAGTAAATAAATACTTTGTTGATTTTTTATAATCTTCAATGCACTTGTTAGGACATTAACAGTAACATAAAAGAAATCATCTGCCTTGGTCATTTAGTTTATACCATTTTCTGCCAAAGTAAAATGATGACTATGAACATGTACAGCCCCAGATACTTAAGAAGCCACAGCAGGAGAATGACGTGTGAGTCCACAAGTTTGAGAACAGCGGAGGCAAAAAGCAAGAACTGATATCACACACACACACACACACAGACACACACACACACACACACCTTAAATCTTACCTCTGAGGTATTTGCACTCATTAGGATCCTTGGATAATTCCCAGATCTTCCGACGACCTGGGCATATAAAAAGAGTGAGAAATACTGTTCTTAGGCAGTAGTCCCTTTAAGGGACTCTCTTAACAGGCCCTTATTTCTTTTCCCAGTCACTCTGTTTTGGCTCTTTCCTGCTGTTTTAGAAATTATTACCGTTGAGTGTCTCATAGACAAGTTCTCTGAATCTTACCTACACCATAATTCACCATCTTCTCCCTCACTTTCATGTCCCTCAGTCTAATTCGTTCACTCACCTGGAAATCTTTGAGCAAAGGCAGGGAAGAGCTTATTTGTATGTATATTCAACCAATGCTCTTCAGTAACAAAGTTACGTGCAACCTCTATAGCAGTTAATGATAACAATTGGGTTTGAAAATTTCCTCTGCAAGTGTGTGATCCCTGAGGCTCTTTATCAGCTCATCTGTATTTGGAACTACCCAGGAAACACATCACTAGGATTTTTTGAGGGTATTTTGAGAATTAACTGACTTGGAAAGCTCCAGGTTGAACATAGGTAAGGACACGCCATGCACTTGGGTCACAAACCGGATAAAAAGGGGGAAGGGGGAAAATCAAATGATAGCAGAACACATCGCTCTGCTGCGTGGTCTGTCCAGATGTGTGTGCAAGCCGAGTCATGCTCCTACCATCTCAGCAGCAGACAACCTAGCCGACACACCAACCCACTACTACAGACGGAAACACCAACGGGAGCCAAAAGGAACATTGTCTTTTCGCTTAAATTTCTTCTGTCAGGGATTGGGAAGAGATGACCATGTGGCTATCTTTATTATTACGGCTCAGGCATTGGGAAATCTAAGTCCGGTTTATCTAAAACAATTCTCCAGCCTCAAGACACCCTATTCCGGGTTATTAAAGGCTCTTTCTTTGTGCATTTTGGGAATACTGGCTTGAGAAAAGAGAAGCCTTCAGCACATGGCTCTTAGCGTTTGCCAGAACTACATATATTGGCGTACTTTGTTCATTTTCAGACAGGATGTAACAAAGGAGACACAGAAAGGAAATGCATTGTGCACTTTGGGTTAAACCGGACCACAGAAGGATTCTTGTGGCACAAGGGGCAGTTTATAAAAGAAGTAGGATTAGACAACATCGAGTGTCAAACATACCCTTCTGTCTTCACTACACTTTCTTAATACGTTACTGTTCTTTGTCGTGCCGCTGTTTATGAAATCAATCTGCATGTGTAAAGTTTTAAATATAGACTCAATTTTTTTATGAGAACTTTAAGTTTGGTTCTAGCTTTTGCCAAAATTTGGATATTGTATACTGCCAGAATATTTTAAAAATGTAGAATAAACATTATTTCATGTAATTTCAACTACAGACTCTATTTAAGAAAATAAAACATAAATTGGGAAAGAATACCAGCAAATGTACTGTTTTTAAAAACATATTTGTGTATTCACTTCATATCCTGATTGCAGCCTCCTCCTCTCCTCCTGGCTCCCCCTCCCCACCCAGCCCTCCACCCTGCACACTCATCCTTCCATTCTCTCCTTTCCTTTTCCTCAGAGAACCTGCCCTGGAACATTAAGTCTCAGCAGGACTAGGCACATCCTCTCCCACTGAGGCCAGACAAGGCAGCCCAGTCAGGGGGATCCAAAGGGAGGCATCAAAGTCAGAGAGCACTCCACTCCAGTTCTTGGGGGATCCACGTGAAGACCAGGCTGCACATCTGCTACATATTTGCAAGGGAACTAGGACTGGGCCATGCGTATCTTCTGGTTGATGGTTCAGTCTCTGTGAGCCCTGATGGGTCCATGTTTCTTGACTCTGTAGGTTGTCTTGTGGAGTTTTTGACCTCTCAGGCTCCTTCATTCATTCTGCCAATTCTTCCATAGGAGTCCTGAAACTCTATTGCTTGTCTCTGTGTCTTTGCATCTGTTCCCATCAGCTGCCAAGCAAAGCCTCTCAGAGGAGTCATGCTAGGCTCCTGCCTACAAGTGTAGCAGAGCAACAGTAACAGTGTCAGGAATTGGTTCTGTCCCACGGGGATGGGTCTCAGGTTGGGCCAGTCTTTGGTTGGCCATTCCCTCTGTTTTGCTCCTTCTTTGTCCCTACACATCTTGTAGGCAGGACAAATTTGGGGTCGAAAGTTTTGAAGTGTGGTGGTGTCCTTATCCCTCCACTGGAAGACCTGCCTCGCTACAGAAGGGGGCCACGGCAGGCTCTACATTACCCGCTATTAGGAGTCGTAGTTAGGGTCGCCCCATAGACTTCCTTGGGCCTCCCGTCTCCCAGGTCTCTGGCATGTCCCAGAGATACCCACACCCCTATTTCCATTCTATTACATGGCCTTCTCTGCCTGCAAGGCACTCCTAATCTCCAACCCTGCCTCCCTCCTTATCCCCTTTCCTAGCCAGTTCCTTCCAGCCATCCACCTGCAATATGCCCGTTTTATTGCCTTTTCTGAGTGAGATTCAAACATCCTTCCTTGGGCTATCCTTATAACTTAACTTCTTAGTGGCTATGGATTGTAGCATGGTTATCCTGTACTTTATGTTTAATATCCAGTTATAAGTGAGTTCATACTATCCATGTCTTTTTTGGTTTGGGTTATCTCACTCAGGAAGATCTTTTCTTGTTCCATCCATTTACCTTAAAATTTCAAAACGTTCTTTTTTTAAATAGCTGATTAGTATTCCAGTGTGTACCACATTTTCTTTATCTATTCTTTGGTTAAGGGACATCTAGGTTGTTTCCAGGTTCTGGTTATTACGAATAAAGCTGCTATAAACATAGCTGAGCAAATGTCTTTGTACTATGGTGGAGTATCTTTTGGGCATATGCTCAGGAGTCATATAGTTGGGTCTTGAGAAAGAGCTATTAACAATTTTCTGAGGAAATTAATTTCCTGTTTAATTTCCAAAGTGTTTGTACAAGTTTGCATTTCTACTAGCAGTAGAGGAGGGTTCCCCTTTCTCCATAACTTTGTCAGCATCTTTTCCGGATGACTAAGGACATTGAACATTTCTTTAAATGTTTCTCTGCCATTCAAGATTTCTATGTTGAGAATTCCCTGTTTAGCTCTGTTCCCAAATTTTAATTGGGTTGTTTGGTTTGTTGGTGTCTAATTTCTTGATTTCTTTCTATCTTTTGGATAATAGCGCTCTGTCAGGTGTATGGTTGGTGAAGATCTTTTTCTATTCTGTTGGCTGCCATTTTGTCTTATTGACAGTGTCCTTTGCAGTACAGAAGCTTTTCAGTTTCATGAGGTCTCATTTATTGGATATTGATCTTAATGCCTGAGCTGTTGGTATTCTTTTGTACTAATGAGTTCAAGACTATTCTCCACTTTTTATTGTTAGATTTTTTTTGTTAGATTTAGTATATCAAGATTTATGTAGAGGTTTTTGATCTACTTGGACTTGAGTTTTATGCAAGGTAAGAAATAAGGGTCTATTTGCATTTTTCTAGATGTATATATCCAGCTAGGCCATCAACATTTGTTGAAGATGCTTTCTTTTTCCATTGTACAGTGTGTTTTTTTGTCAAAAATCAAGTGTCCACAGGTGTGTGGGTTTATTTCTGGGTCTTCAATTTGAGTCCATTCATCAAACTATATGTTTCTATGCCAATGACATGTAGTTTTTATTACTATTATTCTTTAGTAAAGCTTGAAATCAAGTGTAGTGATATCTCCAGAAATATTTTATTTAATTTTTTTTAATTTATTCACTTTACATCCCAATCTGATCATAACTCTCTTCCTCATCTCTTGTGATCTCAACCTCCCTCCTTCTTTCCCCCTATCCCTGCCCTCTAGTCCTCAGAAAGGAGGAGTCCTCCTCCCCTACCAACTGACTCCAGCCCATCAAGTCTCATCAAGACTTCCTGCATCCTCTTCCTCTGTGTACTGACAAGGCTGCCCCACCAGTGGGACGTGATCTAGGAGCTGGAATCAGTGTCCATGTCAGAGACAGACTCTTCTCCTCTTACTAGGGAACCCACATGGAGACTGAGCAGGGGGTCTAGTTCCTCTCCATGCATGGTCCTTTATTGGTGCATCAGTCTATGCAGGCTCTCCTGGGCCCAGATTTACTGGCTCTGTTGGTCTTCTTGTTGATTGTTAGCCATTTGGGGTTCTTTGTCTATATGAATTTGAGAATTGTTTCTTCAAGGTCTGTAAAGAATTGCCTTGGTATTTTGATGGAAATTATATTGAATCTGTGAATTGTTTTTTCTAAGTTGGCCATTTTTACTATGTTACTTGTACAGATCCATGAGCATGGACTATCTTTCCATCATCTGATTTCTTCTTCGATTTCTTTCTTCAGAGAATTGAAGTTCATGTCATTCAGGTCCTTCACTTGCTTGGTTAGACTTACACCAAGATATTTTATTTTTTGTGGCTATTGTGAAGGGTGTAGTTTCCATAATTTCTTTCTCAGCCCATTTATCATTTGTATACAGAAGGGCTACTGATTTTTTGGAATAAATTTTGTATCCAGCCAATTTGCTGAAGGTATTTATCAGCTGTAGGAGTTCTCTGCTAGAATTTTGAGGATCATTTATGTATATTATCATGTCATATGAGAATAGTGATATTTTGACTTCCTCCTTTCCAGTTTGTATCTCCTTGATCTCCTTTAGTTTTCTTATTGCTCTAGCTAGGACTTCAAGTGCTTTATTGAAAAGATACCTTGTCTTGTCCCTGATTTTAATAGGAATGCTTTAAGTTTCTCTCCATTTAACCTGATGTCGGCTATTGGCTTGCTGTTTATAGCAGTTATTTTGTTTAGATATCCACCTTGTATACCTGTTATCTCCAGGACTTTTAACGTGAAGAAGTGTTGGATTTTGTTAAAGGTTTTTCAGCATCTAATGAAATGATCATGAGGTTTTGTTCTTTTAGTTTGATTATATCGTGGATTATATTGATGGATTTTTGTATATTGAGCCACCCATACATTACTGCGATGAAGTCTACTTGATCATGGTGAATGATAGTTTTGATGTGTTCTTGGATTTGGTTTATGAGCATTTTGTTGAGCATTTTTGTATCAAGGTTCATAAGGGAAATTGATCTGTAATTCTCTTTCCTTATTGGGTCCTTTGTGTTGTTTAGGTATCGGGGTGACTATGGCCTCAGAGAATGAGTTTGGAAAAGTTCCTCTGTTTCTATCTTGTGGAATAATTTAAGGAGTATTGGCATTAGCTCTTTGAAAGTATGGTAGAATTCTGGATTAAAACCATCTGGCCTTGGGCTTTGTTGTTGTTATTATTGTTGTTTGAAGGCTTTTATTGACTATTTCTATATCTTTAGTTGTTACTGGACTACTTAAGTTGCTTACCTGGTCTTGGTTTAAGTTTTGTAAGTGGAATTATCAAGAAAATTGTCTATTTTATTTAGATTTTCCAATTTTGTGTAGTACAGGCTTTTGAAGTAAGACTTAATGATTCTTTTGATCTTTTCAATGTTTGTTGTAATATCCCCTTTTCATTTCTGATTTCATTGATGTGGAGAGTGTCTCTCTGTCTTTTTGTTATTTTGGCTAAGGGTTTGTCTATCTTATTGATTTTTTTTTTAAAGAACCATCTCTTGGTTTTGTTGATTCTTTGAATTGTTCTCTTTGTTTCTAATTTATTGATTTAAGCCCTGAGTTTGATTATTTCCAATCATCTACTCCTCTTGGGTTATATTATAATGGATATTCCAAATTGTTTCTTGATTCCATTTGCTTGGAAAACCTTTTTACCAGCTTTTTACTCTGAGGTAATATTTATCATTGTCGAATAGGTGTGTTTCTTGTACGCAGCATACCAATAGATCATGGTTTTTTTTTAATCCATTTTGTTAGCCTGTGTCTTTTTATTGGGGAATTAAATCTATTGATGATGGGAGATAGTAAAGACCAATCATTGTTAGTTCCTGTTATTTTGATGTTGCTTGTGAACCTGTGTATGTGTGTGTGTGTGTGTGTGTCTTTTTATTGGGGAATTAAATCTATTGATGATGGGAGATAGTAAAGACCAATCATTGTTAGTTCCTGTTATTTTGATGTTGCTTGTGAACCTGTGTATGTGTGTGTGTGTGTGTGTGTGTGTGTGTGTGTTTTGTCTTTTGGTTAAAATAACTTCAGTGGAGTTATTTATTTCCTGTGTTTTCTTCACTATAGCTAACCTCTTGGGTTGGTGCTTTTCTTCTAGTATCATCTGTAGGGCTAAATTTGTGCATATATATATTTTAAAATTCATTTTGTCATGGAATATATTGTTGTCTCCATCTATAGTTATTGAAAGTTTTGTTGGGTGTAGTAGTCTGGGCTGACTACTACTACTCTTATGATCTGCCAGACACCTGTCGAGGCCCTTCTGGCTTTTATAGTCTTTGTTGGGAAGTCAGGCATAATTCTGGTAGATTTGCCTTTACAGGTTAATTGGTGTTTTCCCCTTGCAGCTTTTAATATCTCTCTTTGTTCTTTACATTTGGTGTTCTGTACATTTAGTTATTATGTGATAGGGTGATTTTTCTTTTCTGGTCCAATCTATTTGGTGTTCTGTAAGCTTTTTGTATGGTTATAGGCATCTCTCTTTTTTATGTTGGGCCAATTTTCTTCTATGATTTTGTTGAAAATATTTTCTAATCCTTGGATCCAGGAGTCTTCTTTCTTCTATTCCTATTATTCTTAGGGTTAGTCTTTTCATATCCCTGATTTCTTGGAGAGAGAGAGAGAGAGAGAGAGAGAGAGAGAGAGAGAGAGAGAGAGGAACTTTTTAAATTTAACACTCTCTTTGACTAATGTGTTGATTTCTTCAATTGTATCTTCTATGCCTGAGAGTCTCTCCTCCATCTCTTGTATTTTGTTTGCGATGTTTACTTCTGTAATTCCTGTTTTCTTCCCTAAGTTTTCAATAGTCAGGATTCTCTCAGTTTGTGTTTTCTTTATTGTCTCTGTTTTTATTTGCAGGTCTTGAATTGTTTTATTCCTTTCTTTCATCTGCTTGATTGTATTTACTCCATTTTTTAAGGATATTTATTTACTCTTTAAAGGCCATTTTCATCTTCATAAAAATAGATTTATGACCATTTTCTTGTGTTCCTCCTTAGTTAGGATATCCAGGGCTTGCTGTGGGCAATCACATCCATGACAGAGATAAACCTTGCTACCCTTACTAGGGAACCCACATGGAGACTGAGCTGCCTATCAGCTACATCTGATCGGGGGTTTAGATTCTTTCCATGCATGATCCTCAGTTTGTACATTAGTTTCTGTGTTTCCTCCTAAGTCCAGATTTTTGGCTTTGTTGGTCTCTTTATGGAGCTTCAGTCCCCTTCAGGTCCTTCTATTTTCCCCACTCTTCCATAAGACTTTCTGTGCTCTGCCCAATGTTTGGCTGTGTCTTAGTATCTGCCTCGTTCTGATGCTAGGTGGAGTCTTTCAGAAGATAGCTATGGTAGGTTTCCATCTTGTTCCCTCTTCTATTTGTCTATTCTGTTTGACCTTCTGAATGAGAATTAAGCATCCTCCCTAGGGTCTTCCTTATTTTTTAGTTTCTTTAGGTCTATGGAATGTAATATTCTTACCCTGTATTATATGGCTAATAGCCACTTATAAGTGAATATATACCATGTGTGTCTTTCTGGTTCTGGGTTACCTCACACAGCATGATCCTTTCTCGTTCCATCTATTTGGCTGCAAATTTAATTATTTTTAATAGCTGAGTAGTGTTCCTTTGTGTAAATGTATCATAATTTATGTATCAAATGTCTTTGGTTGAGGAGAATCTAGGTTGTTTCACAACCCAACTACAAGACGTTTGACCTACAATCTGTCCTGATTGCAAAATATGCAAGGGCAACGATGGCATAAAAGCTGTGGGAGTAGCCAACCAATATCTAATTTGACTTAAGGCCCATTCCATAAGAAAGAACCCATGTCCAACACTGCTTCAGTAACCATGAACCACAGACTAGGTGGTCCAGGGATGTAGGGTAAAACAAAACGCTACTGGTTTGAAAATAAATAAATTGCGTCCAACTGATATTCTGCAATGCTCATAGGGTAGTGCCTTATTCAGTCCCTATAAGAGAAGCTTCCTTAGGAAGGAGATGGGAAGAGATGTAGAGATACAAAGCCAGACATTCTATGAAGAAAGAGTTACTCAAACCCTTCTCCTCAAAGCTCAGGGGATCCTATAGAAGAGGAGGCAGAAATATTATAAGGGTCAAAGGGGATGGAGGACACCAGGAGAACACAGCCCTCTGCATCAACTAACAGGGCACACGTGAGCTCACAGGCTGAAGCAGGAAGCACAGGGCCTACGTGGTTCTGCACCAGGTTTTCTGTGTACATATTATTGCTACTAGCTTAATGTTTTTACGGTACTCCTGACTGTGAGAACAAGTGGGGCCCTGAGTCTTCTGCCTGCTCTTGAGATTTTCCTCCTGTTGAACAGAGATGTCCAACTTCCATATGAATGCTTTTGCTTTATCTTATATTTCATTTTGTCATGTTTGGTTGTTACCTTTCAGAAGCCTGTTCTTTTCTAATGAGAGACAGGAAAAGGGGGGATTTGTAGGGGAAGGGAGGAACCAGGAGGAGGGGAAACTATAATCAGGATATATTGTATCATAAAGGAATTTGTTTTCAATAATTATAAAATAAATCAACCAAATTTATAGTTAATTTATTTTTCTTAAGTTATGACTGTGTGCTTGGTGCATTTTCAGTGTTTAACAAGAACCTCTGGGATTCCTAGCATTGCTTATACCAAAAGATAATTTTCAAATAGTAAGAAATAATAGAAACACTCAACACTATTTTATGTGCATGTTTAACATATTTTGTAGAGCAAATGTATTTAAAGTGTGATTTGTATTATTTTTATTGGCTATGTAGTATTCCTGGGTGACAATATTGTTAAGATATGAACAATTACAAGCATTTATTCTATCACATTTCTTTCTCTCTTTCTACTCTCAACCATGTGCATGCATAAATGAAGGCACACACATACTCACACATACACACTCAAATACACGTACACACTCACACCTTAAAAGACTTCCGGAAGATATTTAAGTAATGTCATGTTTATTACTTTATGTAGCTTTCAGAGGATGACTTAAATGAATGCACTTTTTCATTATTTACCCTAAAATTGCAGCCAGTCTCTGCATCTACTTGAGAAATTTTATAGGAGAAACAGTTAATAAATTAGCTTAGTTGGAGAGTTTCAAAGTAAAATATGGTGTAAATGAATTCCATTTGTAAAATCTATCATGGAAATACATTCTTGTCTAAAACTAAGGCAGCACTGGACAATCATCAGAATGTCCAACAATGAAATGGATGACAATGCCAGAAATTGTTGTCGGTGTGGCAGAAATAGAAACTGATCAATCACTGAAAAATAAGTACTTCTTATCAAGGTAAATTGATAACTACTCAGTAGTTCAACTTTATTCCTAAAGATATTTTCCCGTGCCCATGTAAACACTGATAGCAAACCTCACACAGAAGTTTACACAGAATAGTCTGGAAATAAAAATAATACACATGTCTGTCAGCTGGTGAATGGATTGTGCTGTGTCTATAAGACAAAGCTACTCTGCAATAAACAAGAATGAGCTGATATGTGCTGCAGTATGGAGAAATATTAAATACTTCTTGCTAAATAGAAGACTTTACAAATCATCTCTGAATGCATTAGCATAAGATTTTAGGAAAGTATAGCATTAATGACAGAACGTGCATCAGTAACTTTGAGTTCTGCAGGATAGAGAAGAGCCTGAGGGAAGCATAGTGTTCCAGGATGTAGAAAAAATCTGTATTTCACACATGGGCATCTGCACAACAAGACGCAACTTCAAGCTCATCAAAAAGGCTCTTTAAAGTTTGAATTTTATTGTGTATAAATTAATCATCAATGAAGTTGAGGGAATATGGAGGGATAAGTTATGTAGTGCTATAACATTAAATGAAGGGATAAATACAAAGTTCTTTACGGTAGTATTGTTATATGTGGTCATTATTTTAATTGTGTATGTTTAAATTATAACATAATTTAATAATTTCCTTCCTTTTCTCTTCTCCTTTCTTGTCCTTCCATGAACCCTATTTTGATCCTACTCAGATTCATGAACTCTTTTTCTTTTAGGTGTGGTAACGCACACACACATTCCCAAGCACATACATAGAGCCTGTTCTATTTGATAAAGTCTCCTGTATGTGCATGGTTCTCAGCTGGACATTCGGTGTTAGGTAATGAATTGGAGACGTTCTTCTCTGGGTAATATCACTTCTCTCACTTTCAGCATTTTCTAGTGCTTCTCAGTTCTCTGTTAAGAGTTGAATTTTCATTATTTTAGATGACTTTAGTTATTTTTATCTCATGGATTTTATTTTGTGTGAATTAATAACATTAGTCTGGAATTATCCTAAGCCATTAGGTAAAAGTACAACTTAGACCTTTCTCCAGTCAAGATCTGAAACAACTGATAGGTCCCGTTGCCTTTTAGCCATGTACTAGAGCTTGAAGGTGGTTGACTTATAGGTGTTTTTATTTGTCATTCACCTGGGTGATAAGTCAGTATTTTCATTAATTATTATAATTTAATCAATATTATAATTAAGGAGTATTAAATAAGTTCAGAATTTTGTGAACTGGGCTGATACAGTGTCATCCTCTCTTTTTTCTTTTCTGTGGATGCTAGAATTTTGTTTTTGTCCATTGTTTAAGAAAGTATTGGGCGTTCCTGATAACAGTGATAATATTTTCTTCCATTTGACATCTTTTGTCTGCTCTTTTTTTTTTTCTTCAAAGAAATAGGCATGAATAGATGATTTCTGGTTTAATAGAAGTGATCCGGGCTTTAGCCATGTGAGAAGTGGGTTGACAAAA
>REGO01000829.1:126236-151435 GCA_010120015.1 Rhombomys opimus
AATAGGCTTTTGTAGTAAGACCTAATGATTGTTTGGATTTCCTCAGTGTCTGTAGTTATGTCCCCCTTTTTGTTTCTGATTTTGCTGATTTGGATAGTTTCTCTATGCCTTTTAGTTAGTTTGGGTAAGGGTTTGTCTATCTTGTTGATTTTCTCAAAGAACCTCTTTTGGCTTCATTGATTCTTTTATTTGTTTCTAATTTATTGATTTCAACCTTAAGCTTGAATATTTCCAGCTGTCTACTCCTCTTGGATGTATCTGCTTCTTTTTTTTTCCTAGGGCTTTCAGGTAGCCTATGAAGTTGCTTGTATGAGATGTTTCAAATTTCTTCTTGAAGGCACATAGTGCTATGAATTTTCCTCTTAGCACTGCTTTCATTGTGTCCCATTAGTTTGGGCATGTTGTGCCTTCATTTTCATTGAATTCTAGAAAGTCTTTAATTTCTTTCTTTATTTCTTTCCTAACTGAGCTGTCATTGAGTAGCAAGTTGTTTATTTTCCATGTAAGTGTAGGCTTTTTGGTATTTCTCTTATTGTTGAGGTCCAGCTTAATCCATGGTGGTCAGATAGGATACAAAGGATTATTTCAATCTTCTTGTATTTGCTGAGGCTTCCTTTGTGACCAACTATATGGTTTATTTTGGAAAATGTACCATGAGGTGCTGAAAAGATATATTCTTTTGAATTTGGGTGAAAAGTTCCATAGATATCTATTAGGTCCATTTGATATAGGATCGCTGTAAGAACCATTATTTCCCTGTTTACCTTCTGTCTGGATGATCTGTCTCTTGGTGAGAGAGGAGTGTTGAAGATTCCCACTATTAAGGTATTGGGATTGATGTGGGATTTCAGCTTTAATAATGTTTCATTTACAAATGTAGGTAGTCTTGTATTTGGGGCATAGATGTTCAGAATTATGATGTTCTGGTGGATTTTTCCTTTGATGAGAATGAAGTGCCCCACCTTATCGTTTTTGATTGCTTTTGGTTAAAAGTTTTGGTTGGACATTTGGATAGCTACCCCAACTTGTTTTCTGGGTCCATTTGCTTGAAAACATTTTTCCCCAGACTTTTACTCTGAGGTAGTGTTTATTTTTGTTGCAGAAGTGTGTTTGTTGGATGCAGTAGAATGTTGGATCTTGTTTCTGCAACCATTTTATTAGTCTGTGTCTTTTTATTGGAGAGTTGAATCCATTGATGTTGATAGATAATAGTGACCAATGAATGTTAGTTCCTTCTATTGTGGAGTTGGTAGTGTTACTGTGATTCTTTGCTTGCTTGCTTTTAACTTTTTGTTGTGAAGTTATCTCTATCCTATGTTTTCTTGGGTGTGGTTATTTTCATTGGATTGTAGTTTGCCTTCTCGTATCTTCTGTAGGGCTGGTTTGCTCTGTAGATATTGCTAAAATTTAGTTTTGTCATGAAATATTTTGCTTTCTCCATCTATGTTGATTGAAAGCTTTGCTGAGTACAATAGTTTGAGTTGGCATCCGTGGTCTCTTAGTGTCTGCATGACATCTGCCCAAGCCCTTCTGCCTTTCATAGTTTCTGATGAGAAGTCTGGTGTGATTTTGATAGGTGTACCTTTATATGTTACTTGGCCTTTTTCCCTTGCTGCTTTTACTATTTTTTTTTTGTTCTGTAGATTTATTGTTTTGACTATGTTGTATCATGAAGAATTTTTTTTTCCAGGTTAGTTTATTTGGTATTTTGTAGGCCTCTTGTATGTTTATGGACAGTTGTGAAAATTTTCTTCTGTGATTTTCTTGTAAATATTTTCCAAATCCTGGAGCCTAGAATCTTCTTTCTCATCAATTCCTATTATTCTTAGGTTTTGCCTTTCCATGGTGTCCTGATTTCTTGGATGCTTTGTGTTTGGGACTTTTCTAATTTTACTTTTTCTTTGAGAAAAGTATCAATTTCAGCAAGGGTATCTTCAGCACCAGAGATTCTCTCTTCCATCTCTTGTATTCTATTTTGATGCTTACCTTTGTGGTTCCTTATCTTTTCTCATGTTCTCCAGCTCTGGGGTTTTCTCAGTTTGTGTTTTCTTTATTGATTCTATTCTGTTTTCATGCCTTGCACCATTTTCTTCATTTGTTAGAATGCGGAATCTTGTCTTTCTATGATCACTTTTATTTTTTTTTTTTTATGTTCATTTCCTCTCTATATGCCACTAATTGTGCCTCTACGTGTGCCTCTATTTGTTTGGCTATATTTGCTTGTATTTCTTTGAGAGCTTTTTTCATTTCCTCTTCATTTGCCACCATTTGTGTGGCTATTTCTCTGAGAGATTTGTTTGTGTCCTCTTTCTATGCCTCTAATAACTGGATAATCATATCTTTAAAATCATTCTCCTGTGTTTCTGATGAATTGGAGTATCCATTGATTTTGGGGGTTGCTGGTAAAGCCATGATGTCCTGATTTTTGTTGGATGTGTTCTTACACCAACCTCTGGCCTTTTGCTTATCCATAACCTCTACTGTTTGTTCCTGGATTCTGTAGTTCAGACTAGGACCCTCTTTATCTCGTGTCTGGAGTATTCAATTTCAGAGTTTCAGAACCTCTGCCTCTCAGATATGGTGTGCATTGGTTGCTGCCATGTTGTATCACCTTTTTCTTAAATTTAAAGTTTGGAACTTTAAATTGGATTTCTCAATGATTTTCAAGTTGCACCTCAAGCTCAAGCTAATTCGTCACATTGTATGTTGAGTATTTAAACTATGTAGGTGGATTTTTATAGAGACCTTACATAACACTAACACTCAGCAACTGCAGATAAAAGACTTTCTTGAGTATCGTTTTCAGTAAATTCATAGGTTCCCAGAGAACACTTCAGCAAATATAAAATATATTTCAGTCAAACATTTTTCTAAATTTTACTCTCTTTTTCTCCCAAGAGTGACTCACCAATTTCTTCAGATGCTAACGGATGAAATACTGAGTACATAATTCCTGCCAGCTGAGGGAGTCTTAAGATTTATTTCTTAAAAGACATTTGCTCTGTGTAACACTAACTTCTCCAAATGGAGTCAAATGTGTAACAAGTTACTTCTTACAACTTGTCTTGTGTTTGAGTGTAGGTACACAAGAGAAAGATCATTTACCACCAGCAGAAAGTTTAAAGTTGGTTGTTTAAACATAAAAGTCTTTAGAGCATACATTTTTAGATATAATGGCAATGCAACATTAAATAACATTCATGTAGCTTTCGTAATATGAGCAATTTTGTTGAATTATCTTCAAGTTATATTTTTTTAATTTCACAATTAAATGAAAGAAAAGGGGTCAGGTTATATTATTCCAGAAAACTAGGTAAGTTGTATTAAGAAAGAGAGTCTACCTGTTCAAATCCAAAAAAAATAAATCTTTACTGAGACTAATTTTATATTTAAAATACTCACTTTCATGAATAGTAGGATTATAAAGTTACATTAGGATTATTAATAGTAGGATTGTTTCTAAATTAATATGTTTAAATACAATATTAATTAATATAAATCAAAGTTGTGGTTTTTCTTTCTTTTTTTTTTTTGAGATAGGGTTTCTCTGTGTAGCTTTGGCTGTCCTGGACTCACTTTGTAGACTAGGCTGGCTTGAACTCACAGAGATCTGCCTGCCTCTGCTTCCCTGAGTGCTTGGATTAAAGGTGTGTACCACCACTCCTGGCTCAAAGTTGTGTTCTTTATACTACTCTTGTCTATATAATTTATACTTGAAGTAAAAAATAAATCATACAGGTGATACAGATTAAGATTGGGCATTACCTTATTTCTGTAAAGGAACCAGTTTGAGTAATGTCCCACCAGTACTGTGAGAGGAGATGAAGTACCAGCAGAGATGATGAGACAACTGAAATTGCTCTGCTAGTTACGATACATCCATGATCGAAGGATATCTGCACACCAAGGTATATATATATCACAATTAACTTGTGATGTTTAAAATAAGGATTTACAGGGTTTGAGATGGCTCAGCAGTTAGGTGCACATAGTTCAGTACTCAACCCTACAGAGCACATGGGCTCAGTACTCATCCCTACAGTGCACAGGGGTTCAGTGCTCATGCCTACAGAGGACATGGGCTCAGTACTCATCCCTACAGTGCACAGGGGCTCAGTGCTCATGCCTACAGAGGACATGGGCTCAGTGCTCATGCCTACAGAGGACATGGGCTCAGTTCTCATGCCTACAGTGCACAGGAGTTCAGTGCTCATCCCTACAGAGGACATGGGCTCAGTACTCATCCCTACAGTGCACAGGGGTTCAGTGCTCATCCCTACAGAGGACATGGGCTCAGTACTCATCCCTACAGTGCACAGGAGTTCAGTTCTCATCCCTACAGAGGACATGGGCTCAGTACTCATCCCTACAGTGCACAGGGGTTCAGTTCTCATCCCTACAGAGGACATGGGCTCAGTACTCATCCCTACAGTGCACAGGGGCTCAGTACTCATCCCTACAGTGCACAGGGGCTCAGTTCTCATGCCTACAGAGGACATGGGCTCAGTTCTCATGCCTACAGAGGACATGGGCTCAGTTCTCATCCCTACAGAGGACATGGGCTCAGTTCTCATGCCTAACATGGTGGCTCACAACCACCCATAACTCCAGTTCTATTATCTGACCCTTCTTCTGACATATTTGGGCATATTTGTGGGCAAAACACTCACACAAGTAACGATCAAAAATTATAATGATATCACGATCAGTAAAGTCTTTCAGAAGCCCTCTGTGGTAGGCTCCTATCCTATTCCCTGTCTTTTCCTGCTTCTGATGTCTATCATGTTTGTTCTTCTGAGTGAGGATTGAACATCTTCCCTAGGGTCCTCCTTGTTGTTTAGCTTCTTTAAGAGTATAGATTTTAGTATGTTTATCCTAGATTATGAGTAAGTATATACCATGGGAGATGAGGGAGGGGGCCACAGCCAGGACACAAATTGAATATATTATAACAAATGATAATAATAAAAAAGAAAAAGAAATTATAATAAATGCTTGTGTGAGCTTTTTTTTCCTACTGTGTAAAACAAATAGTAATTTTTTAAAAGAAATTACAATAATCATTATACTGAGGACAGTTATAATTCAGTTACTTTTGTTTCTATTTTGAACAGGCATACACACTCATGTGCCTGCATAGATACACTGGATTGTTCCACACTGGCTTTCTGAATACTAAGTTCATGAAAGGGACAATAAACATCAGGACCATGCAACACGCAACACAAGACACCACGAAAGGATAATCTCCTGTCCAGTTTTCTAAGTTCTTATTTATGCAATGCCTGGTTTCAATTGATTGTTAATTCAGCAGAATTTAGAATCACCTTAGAGACTAGCCTCAGGCATGCCTGTGAGTGATTATCTTGATGTGGTTTACTGAAGTGGGTAGACTGTTCTCATCATTTCACGTAGTTGCTGTTCGTTTTATGCCTGTCTGTGGAACAGAAAGAGTTGTTTACATTTTGATAATCACATGAATGCTTTTTAGTCTATATGTGGTTGTTAAATCTGAGTTTCTGCAGAAAGGAAAAGAAAGAAACTTTCTATTTCAGCACATTATATTTTCAATTCTTTTCTTTATGCTTATTTTTTTTTGTACATACTTTTCATCGTAGTTCAGTTTCACAGTACATAATTAATGTCTCAGGAAAATCTGCAACTTTAAGTTTACATCTCATTATCTGGGACCTTAAGGTGATGTGCAGTTCTTTTTAATTTAGGAGCTTTTAGATTTTAATTTACCTAACCCTCCCGGAAGACTCTGAGTCAACATACAGATTTAAGTACATCATCTTATTCAGGAATATGAGTAAATATTCACACAAAATGGGATGAACAAAGGTTATGGAGAGTTTTACATAGTTCCATATAAAAGTTTGCTGCCAAATGAATCACCTAAAAGTTTTGGAATGTACCACAAACTTTCAGGTTTAGAGTTGCAACTGATGGACTTGATAGCTTGATAACAGTCCTCTGAATAAATCATACATTTTCTCAAAACATGAATTGCAATGTCTAATTGTTTCACAGATGTAACAAAAGTAGGACTTATATAATTATTCCTCAATGTTTCCTATAATTACTAGTCTTTATCTTTGTATTTGAAAATGAGTCTTTGTTGTCTGGATTTTCAGAGAGTTACAGTTTGTTACTATATTAGGTTTTGCTCACGCTGGGAGCCTTGTGTGCACTAATTCTTCTCTCTAAAACGCTCTTGTGCCAACTCTTGGTTTTTACTTCCTTTCAATACTTTGTGTCTCAGTTTAAATACTATTCCAAACAAGAGGTGTCTTTTAGAGGAAAACATGACTGTTAAGAGAAAGAGGAGTAAGGGGAGCACTTACAAATGTTACTCCTTCCATACAGAGTGAAACCCAGCAGGCCATGGCTATTATACTCTCCAGCCATCTACAGGATGTACACAGGCCTGCCAGGACAGTATGAAACAAGTCTATGGAAATTGCAGGCAGCCCACTGTTTCCAGCTGTAGCCGGGCTCCCAGCTGCCACCTACAAGCAGAGTGCATACAACTTCTCAGGAAAAACCTCCAAGTGGCTACACTGCTCCATCCAGCTCCCAAACGTGAGATCTTCCTGTTCAGCCTTGGCATCATGCCTTTAGCACCGTCTCTGCTTCACTCACTGCCACCACCTGAGTCTCCGGACAAATCAGCCTGCAAATGACAGCTATCCTGCCTCCCTGGCAGCAGCTAGCAGTCACAGTGTCTGCAACACCACAGTAAGTCTCAGGAGACCAGTCAACCTTACTTTAGCACAGGGGCTTCTAGTCTCATGGAGGCTGTGAAAAGAGTTATTACTGCTATTACCAGATACCTGAAATCTATACCATACAGCCAGCAACTCCACCTCATCCTGTGCTTCTCCGAGGCATTCTTCTTTACAGCTGAATAGATCACAGCAGTTTGTCAGTAGACTGCCTATGGACAACCAGGCAGGTATGGCAAGAAGCCCTCTGCCAGTGACAGAGCTACTTCCTGTTGTCTTCCTTAGTTAAGGAGCTGGGTCTACATAGTGTCAGAGCAGCAGCTGGAGGCAGCAGAGTTCAGTCTCCCAGGCTTACCCAAGTAGCATGCACATTTATCACAGGAGTGTGGAGGATGGGCTGGAAGAGAAACAGGGCTTTACTATCTCTAGTAACCAGAGCAGAGGAAGGAAGGATATGGTTGCAAAGATACAAGCAAAGCCTGGAGGGAGGAGAACATGGTGGAATGGCTACTGCATTTCCAGCTGACCTCTGCATGCCTCGTACAGTGCCTCTCAGGGACCCTCGTGAGGGCTAAGAATAGAGTCGTTTATATGCAAGTACTAAATGGTACCACGCATCTGAATAATCAGACAGACTTTTTGAGTAGTATAGGTTTACTAAGAACAAAGGAAAAGGGGACAGCCTTATGCTACAACACATATTTACCTGGGCAAGGAAACAGGAGAGTCTCAAAGTAACGCCACTGTGTATGCTAAATGCATAGGCGTCTATCAAATGTCATGGGAAACATTTTCAAGGAACTCACTGAAACTTTTGCACAGGAAGAGTTTCTATTGAGATCTCACAAGGTGGCATGCTGTACTACTGGGCAGAGGGAGGCCACCAGCGCTCTGTGGAGGGTCTCTGGGCACTCTGCAGGCACTGCAAACAAAGGAAAGGCATCTCGCCAAGAAGAGGGGAGAACTTCTCTAGCGAGGGACATACACAAGATCTGGACCTTGGGTGGAGCTTGGAAGGAGGAGGAGGTAGATGTGAAAATTCTGGAAAATACAGATAAAGAAGCCTAAAAAACACAGAGACCCCAGAGAGCTGTCGTGGCTACCACATTTATTATAACAGAATCTTCAAAATTTATGTATTACCTCTTTCAGCAAATCTGGACTTGATCTATGGATCAATCTAAACAACAAAATAAAGTGCCGCATAACTTTAAATTCCTAATCTGGCAGCACGCATGTCTCTTGTAAACATCTCTCCAGTCAGTGGGAGATACTCAAAGGAAATGAATTCCGATGCTCCAGAGTTGCAAACAGAGCTGAGGAAGCAGCGGTCCACTTTCTCCAGAAGGCCAGCTGGAGTGCTGTCTCTCGTAGGGCGCTACGCACACACAAATGCCAAGTTATATATGTGCACTGGAATGCTGAAGACTGTCCCCCCGCTTCATACTGTGACCCTTAACTGTGAATGTGGCAGTGCGTAAAGACAGATACGAAATTTTGGAAGAAATTATCTTGAAACAACAAACAACAAAGACAGTTTTTATAAGCATCCACAGTATCTCCAAATCTTGTGTAGAAATTATAACACAGTTAACAGTCAGAGGGGATAGGATGAAAAATGGGGATGGCAAGTGGCATATACAGTTGCCTAGCGAAATAAAAATAAATGCGATATAAGCGGAATCATCATCTAAATGAAAATGTTCATGTGCAACCTATAATTTGCCTATAGTGTTCTTGAGCATAGGAAGGTTTTATCCTGTTAAACTGTCTATCAATGTGCTTCAATGGCCAGCTCAGTGCTGAGTCATCTGTTTACAACTTTGAGTTTTATTCTCTGGCAGGTATTTGTTGTTTATTTTCACCAGTATCGGTGAGTGATAAGCCGAGCTTGGTGGTTCACGTAATCCAGCAGTGAAAATGTAAGTGTCCATGCACTTAATTATACACGCTTGCACACACATTTGTAAGTAGTCCTACTTTGATAAGAAAACTAAGAGCAGCCATCTTCCCACATATCTTCTGTCTACTGGGAGGAGTGGTGGGAGAGGAAACTATTGGGGAAGGAATGGAAGAAGGAAGAAACCAATTTCAAAAAAAAAATTTAAAAAAATTTAAAAAAAAAGGTTAAAAAAGGCCCCCAACCTTTTAAATCCAGGAAGGCCCAAAAAAACAAGGAACCAAGTTTGGTAAAAGGGAAAAAAACAAAAACAAAAGAAAAAGGAAAAAACCCCTCCCTGAATGAAAACAACGGAACCAAAAAAAAAAAATAAAAACAATAGTACATCAACGAGCTGGATTAAGTGTTCATACTAACAGATATTAAAAGGACATGGTTGAGACTAAACACAAAGTTGGCTTTTTTATGGGTTTAAAGTTTGAATAAGAGGGGATCCAGGCAGAACAGTGCTTGCTCTGCAAGCATTAGGACTGGGATCTGTTGCCTGGCACACACATAAACAGTAAACAGCAGGGTGTGGTGGCCCAGGCTTGGAATCCCAGCTGTGGGGAGAGAGAGATAAGTGGGTCCTTAGAGCTAGCTGGCCAGCCAGCCTACCTAGTTAATGAGTTCCAGGTACCAGAAAAAACAAAAGAAATAGAACGAAAATTAACATCAGAATTAATGAGTTGATTTGGTTTATAAAACTGAAGCAAGTTTTTGCTTCAATTATCTGATCATATTATCTTCACATTTTTATTTTCTCTGGCAAATATGGCTTGTTATTTAAAAAGACTGTCTTCACATATGTAAACTCTTCACAAGTTAATATTAAATATTAAAATGTCACCAAAACAATTTCTTCATAAAAATCATGTTTACAAATGTTTTATTCTATTTCTCCAAGGGAAATTATTTTAAGCAGATAGTGATTTTTCTTACATAGGATCCTGATCATTTATTACTATTTTTTTTAACCATTAGGTGTCATAGCTGCTAGAAAACAGAAAAAATTCTAAATACATTTGTGTGTAAAATTTACATAACTATTGTTTTAAAATTTGGGTAGTTTTTATTAGTATATTATTATTATTCATCACAGTTTATTCAGTTTATTCACTTTCTATCCTGGTTTTATCCCACTTCCTCATCTCCTTCTGAGCCCCATCCTCCCTCCCTCTTCTCCCCCTATACTGCTTTCCTAGTCCACTGAGAGGGAAGGTCCTCTTCCCCTATTATCTGACCCTAACCTAGCAAGTCTCATCAGTACTGTCTGGATCCTCTTTCCCTGTGGTCTAGGTAAGGCTGCCTCTCCAGGAGGAGTTGATCAAGGAGCAGACAAGCAAATTTATGCCTGTGACTGTTCCTGCTCCTCTTACTAGGAAACCCCCTTGGAGACTGAGCTGCCCATGGGCTACATCTGAGCAGGGGATCTAGGTCCTCTCCATTCAAGGTCCTTGGTTGATTCAACATTATCTGCAGGTCACCCTGGGTCCAGATTTATTGGCTCTGTTGGTCTTTTTGTGGAGCTCCTGACCCCTCCAGGTCTTTCTGTCTTTTACTTCTTCCACAAGGGCTAATATCCAGAATATATAAAGAACTCAAGAACCTAAGCACCAACAAACCAAGTAATCCAATTGAAAAACGAGGTACAGAAATTTGGGTAGTTTTTCATAGTATTCAGTACAGAGCTCATGAATATGTTTGTAATTCCATATGTCATTTGGTGTCAACTGTGTATTTTTCCCCAAGATTACATTTGGTCAATGCTTGAAAATAGATTTGATTGTTACCATTAGAGAAGTGGGGGTGGGGACGCAGATGAGCTGCTAAAGCGCTAGAGAGTCATGAACACCATACTGGTTTCAGTTCTCAGCACATAGTAAACCAGGCTTGGTGTTACGTTCTTATGTATGTATCCCAGCCACTGGAATTTGGAAGTCAAGATCACATTTTGCTATGTAGCAAGTTAAAGGCTAGTTTGTGATACATGTTCAGAGGCACATTCATATTTTTTCCTAAGTTTACCGCATTTTATATATATTAATTAACTGATGGATGTCTAGGCTGCTACCATCACAGCAATGAACATGGATGGGCAGGTTCATTCAAAACTCTAGGGCTCTAGAGTTTTGGATATACCACCAACACTTTTATAGATGAGTCACACAGTAGGTTTTTCTTTCTTGGAGAGCTTCCATGCTCACTTCCATTGTGCTTGCACCACCTTGCGTTCCCACCAGCTATTAATAAGTGTCCTCCTATCCTTTCCCCATCATACTAACTCCCCTTCTTTCATATGATTCCCTGTACTCTGCCAAAGGTTTGGTTATGAGTCTTTGTATCTGCTTTGAAAACACTGCTAGTTAGAGTCTTTCAGATGCCTTCAGTAGACTCCTGTCGTACGTTCACTGAGCTCCACAAGGACCAAATATATATGGGCACAGGGACTTTTCTGAGACTGACATTCAACCAAGGACCATGTATGGATATAACCTAGAACCTCTGCTCAGATGTAGCCTGTGATAGCTCAGTAACCAATTGGTTTCCCATAGTAAGGGGAACAAGGACTATTTCTAACAGGAACTCAATGGCTGGCTCTTTGACCTCCCCACCCCCCAAGGGAGGAGCAGTCCTGTTAGGCCACAGAGAAGGACTTTGCAGCCAGTCCTGAAGATACCTGATAAAACAGGATCAGATGAATGGGGAGGAGGTCCTCCCCTATCAGTGGACTTGGAAAGGGGAGGGTGGAGATGAGGGAGCGAGGGTGGGAGTGGGAGGGAATGAGGGATCGAGATACAGCTGGGATACAGAGTTAATAAAATGTAACTGATAAGAAAAAATAAAAATTAAAAAAAAAATAAGTGTCCTCTTCCTCCCCATCCACTCCAGCCTTTGTTGTCATCTCCAATTCTATCTCAGCCATTATGACTGAGGGAAGATGGAATCTGAAATCAATTTTAATCTGTATTTCTTGGATGTTTAAAGATGTTGAACATTTTTAAAAATGTATCTCAGTCATTTCTCTTTCTTTGTTTGTTTTTTCTTTCTCTTTTCTTCTTTCCTTTGAACTCCCTTTTGTTGTAACATGGCCCATTTTTTAATTGGGTGACTTGATTTGTTGATGATTAAATTTTCAAGTTCCACTATGTCATATATATAGCTAGTAAATATTTTTCCTCACTTCACTGGCTATCTCTTCACTAAAATGATGACTTCAATAGATGTTTTTATCCATTATTTAAACATTTAACCTATAGCTGTAGGTAAATGTTACCTAGTACCATATACATACTTACATTTTTGTTTTTATGAATCAGTTGCATTGAATTTGTTTTTTAGAATAGCAATAATCATCAATCTCTACTGCCTTAACTGAGTTCTGCAAAAATAAAGCCAATAACATTTTAGATGTAGATTTAAAGGGCACATTTATCTGTTTAAAAATGCTATTTGAATATTATTGGCTTTGAAGTCAACGATCTTCAGTAGTGGATGCCAGGCTGGCATCCCGGGGAAGAGATGTCTCTGAAGCCTTGGGTGTAACAGGAAGTCTGGCAGTGAGCTGCTGCATGTCAGGACACTGTCATATTTTCTTTATGGGCTTCAACAAACTGGACAAATGCACTCGCATTATGGCGAGTAAGCCTCTTCATCCAAAGCACCTTACATAAATATGATCACACATAAGAAAAGTACCTTTGCAGCAGCACACAGACTAGGTTCCCTGTAGAACCTAGATAACCGAAGAGCATGCACAGTTTACCATCACAGAGCCAAAAGCCATATTTGTACAGAGAAGAATTTCTGTTCAATTCCAGTTTTACACCAGGTCCCTGGTTTAAGATAATTTATCATGTAAAAATTGCTTGTTTGTTTTTGTTTGTTTCTAAAGAGGATACCAAATTGCATGAATAGGTAAGAGGGTGATAGTTCTGGCAATAGTCATTGGAGAGGGTTAATATAATCAAATACACTATATAAAAATTTCAAAAACTGATAAAGGTGAGAAAAACAAGATATATATATATAAACATACGTATAACTAACTAAATATATTAATTCATTAATTAATGAACTGAAAGTCAGGCCTTCTTTGTTATCAGAACCTCATGCACTTTTAATGTTTCTGACTACGTGAATTCTTTGGTTTTGGTTTTGATGCAATTTTAAAAGTCTTTTTTTTAATAAACAGGACTAATAAAATGATGAAAAGTAACAATAGACCACATATGGGAAAAGTTTTAAGTGCCTATGGCAATTAATATTGGCTGAAACTCTGTTTCAAACATTTTATAATATGAGACTGTTATTAAACTTCAGAGCCCCATGTTCTGAGGCTAAAAGAAACCATTTTTCTTAAATTTATTTTTATGAGTTTTCTTCTAGGCTTTTCTGGTTATTCTATGATATTTCTCTGCTGAATATTTGGTTTTAACACACCAATAAATGTGTGATAGATAGTTAGTAAGACAGTTTTTGTATCTTTCTGTCAGATTCTTTTTTGCTCTGTTTAGCTCATATATAGCAGGTGTTTCTTCTGTTGCATTCAGTTTCTGACTGGAGTGCATCCATTATGAGCTAATGAGCTTAAACTACTCTCTCTCTCTCTCTCTCTCTCTCTCTCTCTCTCTCTCTCTCTCTCTCTCCCTGCCCCTGTGTGTTTGTGTGTGTGTGTGATGGAAAGTGTCTTCTGTCAGTGCTGAAAACATTCAAGAGAAACTATGATAAACAATTAAATTCGATGATTCTGTCTTGCTTGAATATATAAATTATCCAGTGAAAGTTGTTTGTTTGTTTGTTATTTCCGTTTGTCCCTGTATATGACTGCACTGTGAAACTATATGCAGAACTGCAGGCATATTTTCTCTCTGTGTCTGTCTCTCTTGGTCTCTGTCTCCATGTCCTTGTCTGCCTCTTTCTCCTCTGTTTCTTTGCATACAGACACATTCTGTATAGCACAGCTGTGATATCAAAATCACTCTTGGCACCGTCTATTTTAATCTGACACAAGATAGAGACGAATATTCAAGAATAACAAGATAAATTCTAAATATTGATATTTTCGACTTGGAAGTAAAAACTGAGGCATTGTCTAATCTGGCTTTGTATTGCATTTCAGTTTCCTTTTGCCGTGCTTGGATGTATTGACTATTGGCTTTGTTAGCTATCAATGTTTTAACTTAACTTTAAATACAAATCGTAGGAATCTCAACTATCACTACCAAAGAAGAAATTGTTTCATAAAATAGGCATCATTAAAGGTGGCAATTATTTCCCCATGTTTCCTTGGTTCATACTTTAGATGCATATATTGGTGCCTTTTGATAGGCTATGGATTCCTATGACCTTAGAAAAGCAATAGGAAAAGTGTTCACTTCCGGGAAATGTAGAAAACATATTAATTTGCGAAAAGGGAACAAAGCCCGCAGCAATAGAATCTGTGAAGAATACTCTAGGGTGGATGGTAGCTTAGAGCTGTGAATTTTAACACAAACAGTTGAAGGCAGATCTTTCCTTTCACTGAGATGTGCAAAAATTCCTTAATAGAGATAATTAAGCTGAGCAATTTACTTAATCATGGCTAGTATTATTATAAATAATCTATGTCAAAAGAGATAAAGCAGAACTCTTTGTTTTCAGCAAAATGAAATGTGAGAAGCAATCAGAATAGCTGTAAGAACAGCTATAGAAGAGACAGGTATCAAGTGTAATTAAAATGCAGAAAAAGAACTCCTACTGTACCTTTTACTGACCATGTCTTCCTGTTTCCATTGTGCTGCTGTTTCATTTTGGTTTGGTTGTTTGGGGAGGGCATGTGTGTGTCTGTGTATCTGTATCTCAGCTTGATACCTTGGCCTTGCACTTGGCACTGTTGGTCTTTTTGCTCTATGCTGAAGCTTCCTCTTGAGCTTAGGTGACATGTTCTTCTGAACCCTACTCCTTGCTTTTGCACCGGAACGTATTAACTACACCAGTGCATTCCTGAGCTCTGTGGCAATCGGTTGACTTCTGATGAAGAACACTGCAGCATAAGGAGGGAAGCAGGGAGCCTCTCTCCATCTCTGCCGCACACTGTGGCTTCCGCACCCCTGGACGCCAGAAATCAGCTCAGCACTCCACCTCCACTTGGCATGCCTTTTTCTGGTCTCTGCAGCATCCCTCTGCCTCATTTGCAGCCTCCTTAGACTTTCCACATCCCCTCGTAAACATAGTTATTGAATTATCTAACTCAACAAAACAAAATAAAGGAAAACAATGAGCAGAGTCTTTTATAGTGAGAATGTGTATACATTCCAAAAACTTAATTATGGGAGAAGGACTAAAAACAAAAACATGTAAATTGTAAGCAGTTGTCTAGATCTAAAATTATTGTTTTGAGCATAAATAATTACATCTTGGGTACATGTGTATATTGGTTGTTCTCTTGAGGAAATAATTTTTATACTTCTTTAAAGGTTTTGGTAAAGAGCATCTATGTTATTATAAAAAACTTTTAATGAAGTAATTTGTAAAAATCTATCTGATAAAATTTCCAAGTGCAAAAAGCAACTGTTTGATTGGAAACTCTGCTAAGAAAATAACACACTCCTAATTAGAGAAAATTTTTGACCTACTATAATGTGATAAATTTGCAGTTAGTCCCCCCCTTAAAAAAACTGTGTTTACATATGTAAGTAAGTACACTTCTGTGTACTTTGATGGATATTAGCATCTGGTGTCTTTCTCTATTTTTCTCTTATATTCTAAGAGAAGTGTTCTAATTGAACCTTAGAACTTTTGTTGAAAGTTAGTTGGCTATTTACATATGGGATTTCAACCATGCTCTACACTTCATTCCATAGATCCAATACCGTGCTGTCCAGATTATGGCGAATTTGCAATATCTTTTGAAGTCACACATTATAGTGGCTTCTGTACGATTCTTTCTACTCATGGTTGCTTTAACTATTTTGTTTGTGGTTACATTTAGATTTTTTATGATTTCCCTATTTCTTTGAGAGATATCACTGGTATTTTGATAGGAACTACAATAAATCTGAAGGTCTAGAGGATGGTATATTTTTTTTTATCAGTTACATTTTATTAATTCTGTATCCCAGCCGTGCCCCGAACCCTCATTCCCTCCCAGTCCCTCCCTCCCTCCCTCATCACCACTGTGCCCCTTTCCAAGTCCACTGATAAGGGGGAACCTCCCCCCTTCATCTGATCCTGTTTTATCAGGTATCTTCATTGAGTTCCTGTTAGAAATAGTCCTTGTTCCCCTCACTTTGGGAAACCAATTGGTTACTGAGCTACCACAGGCTACATCTGAGCGGAGGTTCTAGGTTATATCCATACATGGTCCTTGGTTGAATGTCAGTCTCAGAAAAGACCCTGTGCCCAGATATATTTGGTCCTTGTGGAGCTCCTATCCTTTCCCCATCAGACTAACTCCCCTTCTTTCTTATGATTCCCTGCACTCTGCCAAAGGTTTGGTCATGAGTCTTTGCTTTGAAAACACTGCTAGTTAGAGTCTTTCAGATACGCTCAGTAGACTCATATGTTCAATGCACATTCCGTCTGTCTTTCTAAACGAGGATTACCCCATGTCCGCTCTCTTGATTATCTTTTTTAGGTGTATAGATTTCATTATGTTTATCATATCTTATAGGTCTATATAAGTGAGTATATACCGTGTTTGTCTTTCTCCTTCTGGGATATTTCACTCAGAATGATGTTTTCTAGATCCCACCATTTGCCTGCAAATTTCATGATTTCCTCCTTTTTGATTGCTGAGTAGTATTCCATTGTGTAGAAATACCATAATTTCTGTACCCATTCTTCCGTTGATGGACAGTATTTTTGTGGGCTTTTTATCTAGAGCAATCAGATGCACGACACAGGAAGTTGCAGAAAACTGTTTGCTGTGGGCTAGGACTTCACTGTGACCCTCTCCTAATGGCAGAGAAATGAGCGTCCCAGAACAGAAATTTGGCTTGTTTCCCAAATAGAATAGCTAATATTCTGATCGGATACTTTAAATTACCATACAGTGAATCTGAAGAGGGAGAGGAAGGTGAGCAGAGAGGGGGGGTTTACAAGAGATAAGGGAAAGTTGCATCATTTTAGTTAGACTGTGTTCATTGCTTTGCATATTTTTAAGTAGATATTTCTTTCCAGGTTGACTAACATTTGATCATTGTGCACAGTGTTTGTTTATATTTCCAACGTTAAGAATGAAACCAAAGGCCTCACGCATGCCAAATAGGCAGCCTTTCCCTTACTCACTTCTCAAATCATGTGGTATTTTTAGAATAAAGACTGTTGGAATTCAGGTAGCAGCAGCTTTTTGAGAAATTTTCAATTTTCATTAGTGAAGATGCTAATGTGTAGTTTTCTTCAGTATTGTGTTCCTACCTAACTGTGGGTTTATGGTAAAACTGATCTCATAGAGTGTTTGCAGTAATGTAGTACATTTTGGAATTAATCTTTCCTAAGTATTTATAGAGTTCAACAGGGAGACATTCAGATCTTGGACTTTATTTTGATAGAAGAACATTTTACTTTTATTAAATTTTGTTTCTATTGGTATGTTCACTTTTGGGGGTTTTCATGGATTAATCCTATGGAAGTGTATTGTTTAGGAATGGATCTAGTTCTTTTTGCTCACAAATTTACTGACATCCTCTTTCTTCCTAATAATCTCTCATGAGCCTTGTATTTCCAGAGAACGGGTACAATGACAGTATTTTTTAGTCCTCAGTGTCTTTCTTCCAGCTTTTTTTTTCCTTTTTCTTTTTTATTTCTTGCTTATTTCCTCTACCTATGTGCTCACCAGTGTCTTCTGTTGGAAGAAACAACTCACTCCATTGCTCTTCTGTCAAGATTCTTGCTCTTTGTCTATTTACGTCTTCTCCTGCAGTGCTTTCTCTGAGTTGAAGCCTCCCATCTATCCAGAGGGGATGCAGGAGGGATCTAGCCAGTCCTGATGAGACCTGATAGGCTAGGGTCAGATACTAGGGAGGAGGACCTCCCCTATCAGTGGACTAGGGGAAGGACATGAGGATAGAAGAGGGAGTGAGGGTAGGAATGGGAGAAGATGAGGAAGGGGCTACAGCTGGGATACAGAGTGAATAAATTTTAATAAATAATAATAAAATTCATATATATATATATTGAACAATTTACAACCTAAAAGTTCTTCAAACTGAGAAGCATAAATTTACTGTGAAATTATCAGCTCTAACATGAATTCCATCTTTTAAATTTATACACTTCAGTGAAGCAAACCAATTAAAGTTTATGTAAATTTCATCTTTAAAACTGATTGACCTATAATTTGACAAATTTCATAAGGTATAAAATGGAGCTATAATACATCACAAGTTTTAATATATGAACCATGATTTTTTAAAGAAAAATAATCAAATATATGTACTTTTACCTTAATATGGATGAAATGCTAAGATTCTTTTTATGTAAATTATTATTGAAATCCAAGAAAATGTAGATCAAAATACAATAATTGCAATGTACTGCAGACCAAATTACTATTTTTACTCATAAGCCACTAGTAACAAGAGGAAAGTTTTAAAAATTTCAGGGGAGCATAAATGTGTCATTTTGTAGTAAACTTTTAATAGAAATCTAGCATTTCTCAGATGTACAATTAATAATCCAAAAGCATATGCTTTGAATACTTTAAAAGTCTGTGTTAAAATCTAAGAATTTTATTGCAAAATCATCTGCAGGAATCCTAGAGGTCCTTCAGCAGGAAAATAGTTGAACATTCTACCTCCACTCCCTGTAACAACTGATAAAGTAACGAAAGCAGAACCAAAGCAAGCAAAGATGAACTGGAGGTAAAGAGGATTAGGGGGTTGACAGTTACATTTGATGGTTTTCACCACATGACTTGGGCCGGTCAAGGCCAGCCTTTCTTCTGCGTGGTACTTGCGTAGTTCCATAGGTGCACCGTCATTTACACACGGCTTGTGTCAGTCTGGAGCTAACGTCGACGTGGTGCCCTATTGGTAAACACTTAAACCTGTGCGAGTTGGCTAGCGTATATTTTAATCTTTGGTTTTGTAGCTCCTGAACCTGAACAAACAAACAACTGTATTCATTCTTACAGAAAACTGAGTTTTCTGAGACTGTTACCAGGTATAAGATTAGGAAGCTAAAAATATAGCGGCACTACCATACTTTTTAAAACAGGCATGGACGTGGGAGGAGACAAAGTGAATAAAGTGCAATTAATAAAATTAAATTAAAAAAATAAAACAGGCATGGATGTGGGAGACAAGGGCTCGGGGAGTGGCTGGGATGGGAGACGTGAGCGGAAACCACGATTGAGATGTAATGCATGAGAAGAAGGTGAAAATGTCCCAAACTCAGCACTCCTGAATTTGGATGCATAATTGGGCTCTGTTTTCTCTCACTTGTACCTGAGACAAATGTACTCAGTTATTTATGAATCAGACACTTTCTTCTATGCACAACTAATAACTGATTTTTTTTTCTGGTTTGGATTTTTCTGTGTATTTCAAGGGTACTTTCAACATTTATTTATTTTTTTCAGTTCTATTCTTTTGCACACTCACTCTGGGGAGCATGGGTCAGATTCACATTTCCAGTCCTCATCAATTCTACTCTGCAGGAGGCCAGGTGCTTCGCATGCTGCTGTGCTCAGTACAGAACTTTCCGGTACATGGAGAATTTGTAGGTAACATCAAAGTACTTTTTTAAAAACAAAAATTTCACTTTAACAGTACAGTTAGATAACAAATTATTTTAATATAGCCAAGAAATAACACAGCCTTTGAGTACCCCCCACAAAGCCTTGCTTTTTAAAAAGGCAAATACACAATAGGTAGTCAATGGAACCTCTTGCTTATTGTTAGATTTGGTGAGGGTTCCCAACAAAATGAGTGTTTCATTTGTTTTCAAAAGAAACATTTGCTTTCTTTAGTTCTGGATCCAAAATAACTTTTGTTTAGTGATATTATCATTTCCTATCAAAAGCGGCATTATTTAAAACTGCCTACCATTAAACTTCATCAGTCCTTAGCTGGAAGTGTACAGTAGTTTGCGGGATGAGTGCTTTTATTTAGTAGCCATTCCTTTGTTCTTTTTTTATATACCCATTGTTAGAAATAACACATTTTAAATCTTATTATTTCCTTTTTATTTCTCTGTTACCATTTAGCTTTATTCATAGGCAAATCACAGATAGTATTAAGTAAAATTTGAAATATGAGCTGAAAAGAGCTACTGGGGGAATTAATTTAAGCAGACCTTTGTTCTTATCTCTAATTCTATCATGTTTAATAATGAGAGCAGCTAATGGAGGAAAGTGAAGTTTAGCTCCATTCCCAGATGTTCACGAGGACCTCCTTTATTTCTTCTTGATCCTAAAGAATAGACCTTTTATTTAAACTGTCCTTTGTGAAATTCATTTTATCTTTCTGGCTTGTCTTTGCTTCTTTGATAAACATATGAATATCTATTAGAATCAGAGTCAAGATCAAGCTTGGAGTATTTTATTTTGATTATGCATGAATGTAGATAATTTTAGGGTTTTTTTGGTAAATATATTCAGGTTAGTTTAAAAGCTTTGGCAGGATTATTATTTGAGCGTTTATTTCTTATTTCTGTTTCCCTTCAGTTTTAATGGAATATTGGTCTCAAACTACAGGACTAGATAAAATTAATAAGATAATAACAAAGTTTATGCTGAAATGTTTGCCCTTCCAGTTTTGGCAATGAAGATGTCATCTTAAGACACAAAGCTTCCTTGTCAATAAGTAAATCTATAAAGGGCTGGCCTTTGCCTGTTGATAGCCGGACCTGAACCCTACCAGGTTACATTTAATTAGTTAAGATGCCATTGGAAAGGAAAAGTAGTGAAACAAAGTCATAATTCTCCTGGACGTTTTGCTCAGTGGGGATTTGGGGAGAGCTGACAGGAGGAAATGTTGTCAAGCTTTAATGACTTCTGGAGCCTGAATGACAACATGTTTCATTACAAGGAGGTCAAGTTTAGCTTGTCACTGAGGCAGAACATCAATGTGTCCCATGGTGACTGCCACACACCGTAAACTGAAATAAAAAAGCATTAATGTTATAAACTTAATTTTTTTTCTGTCAACAGCTTAAAAAATTATGAAAGGTACAGAGACTGTAATTTAAAAACATGAAGGGATGTAGTAAGGTGAAAACACTTTATAGGTATCTATGCATATTTTATTAGGAATTGTTTAAATTGACACATAAAATCATGACATTAATTTCTCAACTGTGGGAGAGATCTTAACAATTTCCTGATTACTCATAAACTGTAGCTTTTTTGTTAAGTAATAACATCTACAATTAGTAACATCTAGAGAATGAAGAAAAATTTAAACTTTGGCATTTATAGTTACTGAATTCTAGTATACGCTTATTTCTATTATTGCAATTCTGTTTCTTTTTGCTAAAATGGACTGTCCACCTTCCTAAGAATGCTACATTTTTTGAAGATTATGAATGAAAAATTGACTTTTCTCTTGCATTTAATAAATGTTATCATTCAAGCACATTGTTCTGGGTACTTTTCAATTACTCTAGTATGAAAAGTAATCAGGAAACAAAACCTAAAATATAGATGGCAGCAAAATATATTACAACTATTCACATGCCTGTGCACTTACTGTGTAAGGGAATTCTCCTTGTTATTTCCCTGAAGAAAAGAGCAGTCCTCCAAGGTTTATCAACCAAACATGACATAACAAGATTCAGTAGGACTGGGCACAAATGCTTTATCAAGGCTGGGCAAGGCAACCCAGTAGGAGAGAAAAAATTAAGTCTCAAGAACAAGCAAAAAAGTCAAAGATACCTCCAGTCTCTCTGTTAGGAATTCCACAAAAACAGAGCTACACAACATTACAAATATTGCATATATTCAGAAGCCCTAGTTCAGATCCATACAAGATCTCTGATTGTCGGATCAGTCTCTGGGAGCCCTATGTGCCTTTGCTATTTGATTCTGTGGGTTTTCTTGTGGTGTCCTTTTGCTCTTTTCTCCCCTTCTACGCCAGGCTTCCCGAGGTCCACCTAATGTCTGGCTGTGGGTCTCTGAATCTGCACCCATCAGTTGATGGAGGAAGCCTCCCTCGTAATAATTGGGCTAGACACCAATCTATGAGTATGGCAGAGTCATTTCATTTTATTGGCTTTCTTCCCACCTGCTCTCTCTCTCTTTTTCTTATGGACAGTCATATTTGGTTCTATTCCAGGTCTTTGAGCTATCTAGCTTCTGGTTCCTGGACATTCAGGTCCTGTCAGGCATAGGCTCCATCTCATGGCATGGGCCTCAAGTTGGACAGCCATTGGTTGACTACTCCCTCATGTTCTGCACCGCCTTTACCCCAGCACATTGTGTGGGCAGGACAGATTGTAGGTCTAAGGTTCTGTGGTTGAACTGATGTCCCAGCCCCACCACGAGAATCCTTGTCTGGTTACCAAAGATGGCCCGTTCAGGCTCCGTATCCCGTTACTAGTGGTCTTTGTTATGGTCATAGATTTGGGGGAGTTTGCATTGTATTAGGGTTCCACAGCACCCGTGGAATGCCCTCAGTTCTAATTGTCTTTCTCAGTACTCTCTCCCTTTAACCTGCTGCCTGTTCTGTCATGTTCACAAACTCTCCTACCCATGATAAGACCATAAAAATCTATTCTATTTCTCTTCTCTAGGTCCATGTGTCTCCCCTTGACCCTTCCTTGTCACTTAGCCTCTCTGGGTCTGTGAATTGTAGCTTGGTTATCCTGGAATTTCAAAGTCATTTTGATGTGCATTTACCTGATGGCTAGGGATGTTGAACATTTCTTTTAGTGTTTCTCGGCCATTTGAGTTTCCTCTGTTGAGAATTCTATTTAGATTTGTAGTCCTTTTTTAATTTTTATTTTTTATATTAATTATAGTTTATTCACTTTGTATCCCAGCTGCAGCCCCCTCCCTCATTTACTCCCAGTCCCACCCTCCCTCCCTTATCTCCTCCTATGCCCCTAACCTAGTCCACTGATAGGGGAGGTCCTCCTCCCCTTCCCTCTGACCCTAGTTTATCAGGTCTCATCAGGACTGGCTGCATTGTCTTCCTCTGTGGACTGGTAAGGCTTCATACTCCTCAGGTGGAGGTGATCAAAGAGCCAGCCACTGAGTTCATGTCAGAGACAGTCCCTGTTCTCCTTCTTTGGGAATCCACTTGGAGACTGAGCTGCCATGGACTACATCTGTGCAGTGGTCCTAGCTTATTTCCATGCGTGGTCCTTGGTTGGAGTATCAGTGTCAGAAAAGACCCCTGTGCCCAGATTTTTTGGTTCTGTTGCTCTCCTTGTGGAGCTCCTGTCTCCTCCAGGTCTTACTATCTTCCCCTTCCTTCATAAGGTTCCCTGCACTCTGCCCAAAGTTTGGTTATGAGTCTCAACATCTGCTTTGATATACTCCTGGGTGGAGTTTTTCAGAGGCCCTCTGTGGAAGGCTCCCCTTTTTTAATTGGAATATTTGGTTTGTTCCTATTACTTTTTAAGTCAAAGTGGAGGCATTGTTTCTAATAAATGATGAATCAGTCCCCAAATCCATCATGACAAGTGAGATTGGTTACTTTTGTAACATTTATGCCCTGTTGCACCAGGGGGTACCTCCTGCGGGCAGGTTGCTATAGTAGGCAGAGTTTCTGTGTGGATGCTTGGTATCCTTGTTAGTACTTTCTCATCTGGTCATGTGTAGAACAACTGCCAGCATTATGAACAGAGGTACTTAGTGATGGAGCATCTACTTGAACACCATCTTAGTGTCTTCACATTCTATCACATCAGTATGCGGCATCTTCAGAGATAGTCTTGTGTTAGGAGTACTTTACTGGCAAGTTCAGCAGGCATGCGGGCTTTCTGGCAGGTAGTCTGGTGTTTTGCAAGGCCTGTACTGGAATACGTCTCAGAATTGCCTCCACCCTCTCACTCCCCTGCCTGTCTGTGCTGCTGTTTCTCCCACAGATCTGCCATGGAGTCAACTCTCACTTTCTGTGTATTTACCCTCTTTGTGACTGAACAAACTTTCCACGGGATCTTTACGGAGACGCATTGCTGCTCAGATGAATTAATTCCTGATAATGAAGTTCCTGATTTGATTCAAACAATTTTAGAAATTAAAAAGTCAAGCAGTTGATAGAAAGTTCATAGCTGCAATAAATACTTTTGTAGACTTCCAGATGCTTCCCTAGGAGAGCGGGCAGGCTTGAGGCCTGAGGCTTGAGGCAGATTTGTGGGTTCAGATAAGCTTTCAGTCTAGAAATGGCACGACTAATCCTGGTGTGATCCTTAAATAGACACAAAATGGTTTGAACTTCCCATGAACCCCAAAATTAATGGGACTATAAAGAAATATCTAAATTAAGTCAAAACCTTAATGTCAGAAAACACAAACTGTTTCATTATAATATTCATGACTTGTATGACATAATGTCATTTTTTATTATTTTATTTTATTAATTACACTTTATTCACTTTGTATCCACCCATAAGCCCCTCCCTTCTCCCCTCCCATTCCCACCCTCCCTCTCCCTTCTTCACACATGCCCCTCTCCAAGTCCACTGATAAGGGAGGTCCTCCTCTCCTTCCTTCTAATCTTAGTCTATCAGATCTCATCGGGAGTGGCTGCATTGTCAGCTTCTGTGGCCTGGTAAGGCTGCTCCCCCCTCAGGGGGAGGTGATCAAAGAGCAGGCAAATCAGATTGTGTCAGAGGCAGTCCCTGTCACCATTACTATGGAACCTGCATGGACACTAAACTGGCATGGGCTACATCTGTGCAGGGATTCTAGGTTATCTCCATGCCTGGTAGTTGGTTGGAGTATGAGTCTCTGGAAAGACCCCTGTGTTCCAATTTTCTGGTTCTGTTGATCTCCTTGTGGAGTTCCTGTCCTCTCCAGATCTTACTATTTCCCACTTCTTACATAACATTCCATGCACTCTACCCAACAGTTGGCCATAAGTCTCAGCGTGTGCTTTGATAGTCTGCAGGGCAGAGCCTTTCAGAGGCCTTCTGTGGCAGGTTCCTAGGTTGTTTCATGTTTTCTTCTTCTTTTGATGTCTATTATCTTTGCCTTTTGGGATGGGGATTGAGCATTTTAGTCAGGGTCCTCTCTCTTGCTTAGTTTCTTTAAGTGTACAGATTTTTGTGGGTTTATTCTATGTTGTATGTTTATATGAGTGAGTATATACCGTGTGTGTCTTTCTGCTTCTGGGACAACTCAGAATGATCTTTTCCAGGTCCCACCATTTACCTGTAAATTTCATGATTTCCTTATTTTTCATTGCAGAGTAATACTCCATTGTGTAGATGTTCCACAATTTCTGTATCCATTCTTCAGTTGAGAGGCATCTGGGTTGTTTCCAGCTTCTGGCTATTATAAATAAAGCTGCTACAAACATGGTTGAGCAAATGTCCTTATTGTATACTTGAGCCTCTTTTGGATATATGCCTAGGAGTGGTATGGCTGGATCTTGAGGAAG
>REGO01000829.1:186823-212873 GCA_010120015.1 Rhombomys opimus
TTTCTCAGAGGCGGGACCTGGGGCATCAACCCGCATGCAATCAGACATGCTCTTCTCTGGGTCGAAAGTGGCTGACCCTGAGTGCAGTGCTTAGCCTCGCATCCTGAGCATAACATTTTAGGAGACCATTGCCCCCAGGGGCGAGACGTGCTCCATGTAAATTGACTAACTCCATGTTTTCCTCCACATTTGAAAGTCATTTAAGGTTCTTAAATTATCTTTTCATTTTTTTAAATTTTTAATCAGTTACACTTTATTCATTCTGCATCCCCCCATAAGCCCTTTTTACAGTGGTTTTTTGTCAGTTGGTGGTTCTGTATTAATGCTCACACGGAAGTGCATGTGCGCTGCTTAAAGACCTTACCCCAGCACAAACGTGATGGTCACTTTATTCTGTTAGTCATCTTTCCACTCGTGCTGACAGTAGGACATTCAGTCTTGGGTTTCAGGTGACCATCGGGCAACAAGCTCTGACTGGAACTGGCAGCAGAGGCTGGGCCACATTTTCATCCCATTCCTGACACAATTAACTGTCTTTCCTTAATTAAATGAAAATCGCTCTGAGGCCTTTTGGGTTATAATCTCAACTAACTTCATGGTTTCAACATATTTATTTTAATTGCTTTAGGATACTTTATCAAATGACTTAACTCGGCAGGAACCTATCCTTGAGGGAACACACTGAGCTTGATTAACTGACTTCTCTGGCTTTACATGGCAAAAATATAAGTGTATTTTTTTTTTTTTTTGGTATCAAATGCAATCTATATGTAGCATACCTAACAACTCAGAAGAGCTACAGGAAAAGGGAAATGAAAAAAAAATTAATTCCCTTAGGCAGAAATCTGTTGGCAGCTTAATTACCTCTTTTTTTTTTTCAAACATTCATAAAGTAGAGCCACGAAGCCAGACAACTTTACTGTAACGTTTCTAGTCAGTTTTATATTTATATCAGAGTCTAGCAACGGGTAGAATTGGTTTTGGAAGAGAATTTAAAGGTCATGTACTCCAAACAGATAAGAAAACATTCTGTGTGTTTAGTGATTAATCAAACAGTGTTCCGTTCAGGGTGGATACAATATTTGAGTGCTGAGGGATGGGTGGGAGCCGAGAGTTGGAAACGCAGTGTCAGACTTCAGTTTATAGAAACAGGAGTCAGGAGGCAAGGTTGTATTTTTTTTCCCAGAAGAATGAAAAGCCAGCTTTTAGATGTGTTGAATTTGAAATAGAAATGCCTGGCAGGCAATTACAGATCCGGGGTTGAAATTTAAACTAGACAGAATGAGAGATGCGGATTTTAGGATCAGCTCAGAGAGGCGATTGTTAAGCACTGGGCTCTAGGAAACCTTTGGGGCGCGTTAGGGCTGAAGCCTAAACCGCAGCTAGCGCGTACAAGGCTGCTTGAAGGAAAATTGTAAATACTCTCAGGGGACTTTCATTTCTCCAACCCAGACCTCTGCATTCATTTGCTCCTCTCTGTAAAATTCTCTCCCACCGTTATTTAAAGACTACGTAGAACCTTCTGTTTTAAGATAGTAAGAAATAACACCTTCTTTCTACCTGCATAGAGATGTGTAGCCTGGTCCTATGTGAAACCCGGTTCCCAGACTCTTACTTGTAAGTGATGAACTTGCTGCCCTTACGCCCAGTTCTTTCAAATTTTAAAAATCATCGTTAATCAGTCTTTAGTCCCTTCTCTCTTATTTCCTTTATAAGTCCTCCCACCAGGGGCCCTTTATAGTCACCGCAATATTCAAATTCCATTCCTTATTCTCATTGACATTTTGGGGAGTTGTCAACACCGTGTTTCTCTCTCACGGAATCTGGAGTGTCCAGCCTCACCAAGCAGTCCTTTCTGACCATCCGTAAGGCCTCTTCCTTCCTTCCTTCCTTCCTTCCTTCCTTCCTTCCTTCCTTCCTTCCTTCCTTCCTTCCTTCCTTCCTTCCTTCCTTCCTTCCTTTCTTTCTTTCTTTCTTTCTTTCTTTCTTTCTTTCTTTCTTTCTTTCTTTCTTTCTTTCTTTCTTACTTTTTTATTCTCCAAGAACTTTTCTATCATTTCTTACTCAAGAAATGTCCATGGATAATGATCATATTTTGTTTGCATGACTTAGCCCGAGATCATACTAAACCACTAAAACTAATGCTTATTGTTGGCACCTTTGTTTAATTAAAATGATCTGCTTACATTTATTTACCGTGTGTGTCTGGTTTGTGAGTGTATGAAAATTTTTTTGAAAAGGTAACCATAAATTTGAAAGAAAACATGGATTTGAAAGAGAAATTTGTGGGAAGATTTGGAGACAGGAAAGGCAACAAGGAGTGATGTAATAGTATTATAATCTCAAAAGGAAAAAGGAATAAGTTTTTAAAATCAGGTTTCATCTCTTTCCCCTGCTGCTCTGTACTTGTTCAAATTCAGTTTTTAAATGAAACAAAGCCCTGGAGAGTGCAGTGCGCTGCTGTGGTCATCTTCCACACATTTTAATAAAGTCTACAACCAGGTCACTTGGCATTATGGCTTATATCCTTAAAGCTGAGTTCAGCATTTTCCACCTCTTCTAAGTCAATTCCAAGGAATAAAAATCTCTCCGCAGATATATACACTATGAGTAATTCTGTGTGAATTTTGCATGGCTAAGTACTTAGGAATCCCTATCTTATTAAGCAACAACCAATTTTATTTTAAAATAAATGTTGCTGCATCATCACAAAAATCATAGTAAAGGCAAATGCTTTTGTGGAAAGCATGCAATGGATATTTGGTTATAAGAACATTAATTTGATGTGCTGCTGGGTAGAGCCTCTCAGAGAGAAGTGGAGATTTGAGCCCTGAACTTCAGCCTTAAAGTTTGAAATCTTACCAATCAAGCTATCCAGGCCCTCAAACAGAGGCTGAGACTCACAGCCAAACATTGGTCAATGCCTTGGGAGTCTTGGAGAAAAGCGGGAGAAAAGAGAAAGGACCTGGAAGTGACAGGAGCTACACAAGAAAAACAACAGGGCTAACTAATCAGGGCCCAGAGGGGTTTGCTGAGACTGAAGCATCAACCAAGGACCATGCATGAACTGGACCCAGGTCCCCTACAAAGATGTAGCAGATGGGCAGCTTAGGCTTCAAGTGGGTCCTCTAGTAAGAGAAGTGGGCACTGCATCCAACAGGGACTCACTTGCCAGTTTTTTGATCACTTTCCCTTGGCAGGACTGCCTTGCCTGGACACAGGGGGAAGAGGACCCTTTTAATCCTGATGCAACTTGATGAGCTGGAGTATATGGGAAAGAAAGTTCCCTTTTTTCTTGAAGAGGGTAGAGGGAAATGGAGGAGGGAGGGAGAAAGGGAGGGACTGGCAGGGAAGAAGGGAAAGGGTATAAAGTGAATAAATTAAATAAATGAGAAAAAAGAAAAAAAAACATTGATTTGGGAAATGCAGAAAATACTAACTCTAAATTTGGGTTTGATTCCTTTGTTTTTGACTATGAGAGAAGAATAGATAAATGAATTTATAATTTTCAACATCATATTCAAATAAAATACTGCTTTTTATTCCCCAGTAATACAATTCCAGAAAGATGAGGTTTCATTGTTGAAAATCAACTTGCCACTCAACATTTCACTTTCTCCCTTTTGATGATAAAGTCCCAATGAGACTCTAAAATATTTATACATTCAGTAGAATCCTGACGTTCAAAGAGGACCCAAAATGGCACACCACGTATATAAAAAATTCTATAAAATAATTCAATAATTCAAAGAAAGCAGAAACATAATTAGTTGGTAATCAATGAATGATCTTACATCAATTGAACCCAAATGCCAGAGTAGAGAATTTAGAGTAGAAAAGAGGACATGCTATAAAATTGTGCCAAAGACGTATGCGTTGCAGAGCTATGGTATTAATTTGGACTAGGTATTGCTGCCCATAATAGAACAAAACAAAACAAAAACCATTTATTTAGAGACTGGCCAGAGGCATCATTGGTCAAGTGCTTACCATGTCACAGTCAGAAACTGAGGGACTCCTAACACCTGTGTGGGCTCCCCGTGGGTGTCTGCAGCCTGGACTTGGAGTAGGAGAAACAAGCAGTCGTGGAACTCCTTAGCTAGTTAGACTACTAGTCTAGCTGAACTGTTCAGATGCAGGTACAGCGGTGATGGCCTGTCTTCCAATGTAAGTGCTGGACCAAGACGGACAACACCGACCACTGACTTGCACAGCATGTGATTACAAATGCAAGACACTTGCACACACACCTTCCAAAACTTGCGCAGAGAGGTGCAACACATGTATGCAACAGTAATTCCTTACAATTTTATATAACAAAGTGAGACATTTTCTCATGTTCTGCATGGTTCAATGCACCTCGTTCTTCACAGGTCCAATTGACAGTTGGTTTAGCCTTTACCCATTTTGTCATGGAAGCATGAGTTGCAGCTGTTCTTTGGGAATTTGCCTTCCAAAGACTCCTCCTGGTTAACAGCAGGAGAAAGTAGCAGAAGAATGCACGCCTTTTATTTTATTTTATTATGATTATTTTTTTTGCATCACAGTGGAGAGACTCAGACTAAGTATCCCTGCCCAGAACTGGGCACACTGCTCTGCCTCACCAAGTGTTGGCCTGGGAAATCATAGGAGAAAATGGGTTTTGGGGAACCACTACTGTGATTTACATATTTTCTGAAATTCACGTACATGAAAACAATTTAGTTAAGTACTGCCTGGAGAAATGTATGACAGATACATATGCATAAATAATTAAGAGGTAGGAAGGATTTATGTACATTATGTAAATAAGTTCCTAGCTTTGCCACAAATGTGCTTTCTCTTTTATCTTATCCTTATTTAATGCTGATTCAGCTCTCCAGCTCCTTACTTTTCAATTGTTCAGGTTTTATCCCTGTGATCTATTTTTCTTTTTACTTTTCCTCTATTCCAGGGTGTACTATCTCCTTCCAGGAATCAGGCTATATCCCATTGCTCATGATAACAGAGCTGTTATAGCTTTTATTTATAACATGCCTCAGTAAGCCATATCACGTGCTTTATCATAACAGCTAGAAATAGTGTATTTCTTTTCTGCTCAAAGGATCAGGATTCAATTGCACAGGCATACTCCTTGTTTAGAATTTTAATCCAGAGTGTTAATTTGATCATAGGTTTAAATTCATCACAAATGTCCTATCATATACTCTTTCCAAAGGCTGAGAAATGAGTAGAAAATGATGTTGCATTGAAAATTATTACCTGATTTTCTGAGATAGCACCAGATTGACTTGATTCCAAAGTGGTTGTACAAATTTACATTCCCACCAGCAATGGAGGAGGGTTCCCCTTTTTCACATCCTCTCCAGAATGTGTTGTCACTTGAGTTTTTGACCTTAGCTATTCTGATGGGTGTGAGGTGAAATCACAGGGTCGTTTTGATTTACATTTCCCTGATGGCTAAGGATGTTGAGCATGTCTTTAAGTGTTTCTCTGCCATTTGATGTTCCTCTATTGAGAATTCTCTGTTTAGCTCTGTACCCCATTTTGTAATTGGATTACTTCATTTGTTGCTTTTTAACTTGAGTTTTTTATATATTCGAGATATTAGCCCTCTAAGTATACAACAAGGACATTTGCTCAACCATGTTTGTAGCAGCTTTATTTGTAATAGTCAATCTAGAAACAACCAAGATCTCCCTCAATGGAAGAATAGATACAGAAATTGTGGTACATTTACACAATGGAATACTACTCAGCAATTAAAAACCAGGAAATCACGAAACATGCAGGCAAATCATGGGAACTAGAAAAGACCATCCTTAGTAAGGTAACCCAGAAGCAGAAAGACACACATGGTATATACTCACTTATAAGTGAACATTAGACATATAATATAAGATAATCATACTAAAATTTGTACACCTAAAGAAGCAAAGCAAGAAGGAGGACCCTGGGTAAGATGATGAATCCTCACAGAAAGGCAAATAGGACCGACAATGGAAGAGGGAGAAAACAGGGAACAGGACAGAGCCTACCACAGAGGGCTCTGAAAGATCTCCTTTATGGACTACACAAAACACCCCAAGATACTTTAATCCAAAACCTCCTTTTCTTAAAGTTGATCTAATCACTAAACTTATCGTTAGTGATAGAAGCAAATCACGCAAACTTCACATTTTCTGTTAATAACCTTGTTTATAATCAAGTTTATTACATACAAATATCTCTCCATAATCAAACTACAACATTAGATAAAAGATATCACAATTCAGAATATTTTCTCACATTCTCAATACCGTTGCAACAGTGAACTTTGAAATACTGGTATGCGTGACCATATGAGCACACAATATGTGTACACACATCTCTAAAATTTATGATCTCCATCAGTTTCTGAATCACTGGTCTTCAAGAACACTTTTCACACTACTAGTCAGAAACCTTTTAAACAGAAACTGTACAAACTAATGTTCCTGATGTCCATTGCCATAACTATATACATTAATTATGTACCATTATCTTAGTTGCTTTTCAGTAAAAATACTGTTAAAATACCACATAATTAATGTGTTTTTGAGGTGTAATCTAAACTGTCAGATTTATTTGTAATTATGAGTCCCTGAAAAGAGTTAAATGTATCCTGATATGAAAATATTAACTAATTAATTTGTCTGCAAATGAAGTTTTTTTTCATTTAAACTTTCTGAAAAAATGTGGTCTTTTTTGTATTTCTTTGAGTAATTAAATCAGTATTCTGCTAATTCAAAAGTAAAAATTAGCTATAAACTTAGAAAATATATTTCTTCCCAAAGAGAAAGTATTTTATGGAGCCAATTACAGTGTCTTTGAAAGATATTCTGTTTATGTTCAGTTTCAGACCCATAACAAGCTCACATGTATTGGTTTGTTTTCATACTGTGCAAAGTGGCTGTATTTCTTTGATCCACTGGTTGTGTGAGGAATTAAATAATTCACACTAATGCCAATGTGTAAAAGCCATTGGCACCTAGAAACCCAGTATATACGTTCTAGTTTCAGTTGAAAATAAACAAACAAACAAAAAACAGTGAGAGATGAAAAGAAAGTTATTCTCACCCAGATAAACTGAGAGAAGTGGAACAGCTTTTGTTTTACTTGAAATGGCCATGAAGTGATCCTAGGTTGAGAACCAGATACTACGGGAAGATGATTACTTTTCAATTTTGTCACCATTTCTGAGAATTACCAATCATTCAAAAAAGTACTCAAATTCATTTTTATTCATCAATCAATTTATTTACTCGTGGTGTAATCAGCATTTCAGGAAATATGATAGTTTTGCAGATTTTCTGAAAATAATGTTACTTCACTTAAGCATAAATCAAAATTATGTTTTTTACTCTATTATTTGTAACAGAGTTTTGGTTATGTGCCAAAAGTTTTATTTAGGTGGAGTTTTTCAAGCATATGTTTTAATTAATAAGAATTTCATAAAATATCAAATCCTAATAAGTATGAGAGAGTAAATATTAAAGTTAGAGAATATTAAAATCTGTGCAAGGTTCTGACAGAGCAGCCATTCTTAGTCATGGAGGACTGCCAGATTCCATTGAGAATACTTTCATTAATCTATGTATAGGAAACGCAGGAGTAGGAATGAGAGGGGCAGAATATGATCCAAAACCAGAAAGGAGCTTGGGAAGAGGATTATAGTTCCAAAGATGTACTTTAGGAAATGCAAACTAATATATATATAAATTCTGACTGTACAACGTGAATTTTGAAGCTACATTAAAGGAATCAAAAGAAGAAAGACTCAAGAGGGAGGAGAGACAGAGACAGAGAGACAGAGGGAGACAAAGTAGAGAGAGACACAGAGAGAAAGAGACAAAAAGAGACAGAGAGACAGAGAGAGGTTCTTTAATGGCACCTGGAAAGTTGGATTGTCAGTTCTTTGTGTAGGCTGGTCGGCTGGAGTTAGAGGAGAGGGAGGCATCGCCAGCCAGTCTGAAGACATTCTGGAGGCACAATTCCTTCTTCCCCTGCATAGCTCTGTCTTTTTAAGTTCACTGTGTGATTAAGGAAAAGACTTAGTTGTATTTTGATGTATATTCTTTTTCTAGTGAAAGTTGACTTATATGCTTGTTAAAATATGTAAAAACTACTCTTCTATTACGTAGTTGTACAGCAAATGTCTTGGCAGTAGAATGTGTTAAATCTGACAACAAATTACCTGTTAAAATTAGCAATGGAGGAAAGCTGCTTTCCCATGAAAATAATGATCTACACTTCACATCTGAAATTCATGAAAAGTCTTTGCTTAGGAATTCTGATCAGAGATTGTTAAGCAGTTGAAAAGTTGCTGACATTTCATATATCACTACATATCAATACCCATTAAACAACTTCATAAAGATGAATTAAACAGCACAAGTAGTGTCAACTTAGTGAGAATAAGGCATTGTGCAGGGTTTATGGCTATACATTTACTTATAGTTTAATTATCTCTATTTAAATATAAAAATAGAATATATTGTACATTTTATATATTATTATAATATATTATAAATTATATGTGATTACTAATGTAGCCTAATTCTATATGATAATAGTGTAGTCTAATTCTATATCTAAAATATAAAAATTATAATATATGATGTATATTATATATATTAAATTTTTAAGCATGAGTCTTGTATTACCATCATTTTCATCCTTCCCTCACTCCCTCCAACTCTTCCTGTGACTCCTACTTTCTCTAAAACTGTTGACATCTTCTAAAATTACCAGTCTTTTACACACACACACACACACACACACACACGGGAGTCTGTTTACAGGTGCCCATATATATTTGTGCTTCTACATGATAACTTGGGACTGGAGAAAATTCTTTCTCCCTTTACAGCTGCCATCAATTCCTGTAGATCTTCTTCTAGTGGTGGGGCCTCATAAGGAGGCTCCCTTATCTTCTTCACCTGGTGTTGTTATTGTAATTATCTTGAATAGGTGAGCTTATTGTTAGGGTTTAAGGGCTCTATCTTCCCTGTCATCTATAAGACACTATCAAACATTAGGCATCCCAATCTTGGCTCTCACACTCTGTTCACACGCTCTTTCTCAGTTTTACCTGATGCTCAGGTGCAAAGGATCCACTATAGGTTTTTCAGTTAGGATTCAGCACACCACAGATTGTAGCCCTCACCGTTTTGACCAGTTGTGGATTTCTTTTAAGGTGATCTGTGGCATAATGGACCATCTTTGATCCTGAGTGATGGTCATTCTAGCCTCTGTGTATAAAGATAAATATTCAGGAAGCAGTCAGACATTATACTTGCTTAGGAAAGTGACAATAGTAGGCATATCTATAAAATCCATGGTCTCCATATACACAAGCATTGGGCTAGTTCTCAGTAACAGGCCTGAATTTCCTCCTAACAAGTGGGTTTTAAGTTTATTTGGACTTCTGTTAGTTACCAATATAAGTGTCATTATTGCACCATCAGGGATGTCTTGCCAGGCTGGTCACAGCTTTGGTTCATAGGTTTTTCATAGGGTAGACTCTGAATACCATTATGAAAGATGTGATAATTCAAGTTCATAGGAAAACATAAAGTATATCAATTGTAGATCATCTTTGTCATTTCATTTTCTACTTTCCTTTAGTGTGTGTGTGCAAGTGTGTTCCTTTCCGCCGTATCACAGATTATTACTGTAAGTCAATGTTTTTTATTTTATATTCACACTGACTGCATTGTCTTTCTCTGTGGCCTGGTAAGGCTGCCCCCACCCAGGGGAACGTGATCAAAGAACCAGCCACTGAGCTCATTACAGGTGAACCCTTCACCCCTTACTAGGGAACCCACTTGGAGACTGAGGTGCCATGGGCTACATCTGAACATGGGTGCTAGGTTATCTTCGTGTATGGCCTTGGTTAGAGTATCAGTCTCAGAAATGACCCCTGTGCCCAGATTTTTTTTTTGTTCTGTTGCTCTCCTTGTGGAGTTCCTGTCCCCTCCAGGGTCTTTCTATCTCCCCTTCTTTCATAAGATTCCCTGCACTCTGCCCAAAGTTTGGCTAAGAGTCTCAGCATCTGCTTTAACATCCTCCTGAGTAGAGTCTTTCAGAGGCCCTCTGTGGTAGGCTCCTGTCCTATTCTCTGTTTTCTCCCTCCTCCAATGTCATCCCATTTGCCTTTCTGAATCAGGATTGAGCAATGAGTAAATCATATAGAAAATCTGATAGTGAAAGGAGAAATTAGAAGAATATTGCTCTAGTGTGCATCATTTAGGGCTGTATTAATGTAGTAAAAACTATGTTTACAAAGGATGGAAATCTCTTTATACCTCAAAATTTCACAGAAGATAACATGGAGTGTTTTCTCCAGATGGGAGTCCCCAAACTCTGCTCAGCAGAATTTAACAAATCCTTTCAGTCCTTAATGAGTGCAATCATTGTGTTGTATCACCTTCTGTATCAAAATACCAAAATGTAGAAGTGCCTCTTTGAAGACAGGAAATGTCTGTCCCAACAGTGTAGCAGTACAAGATATAATCATTAACATTTTCCTTAACAAGTTATCAATGAAAGAAGATGTGTTCTCTACCTATCAAATTTGATTCTGGGTACAAAGTTTGAATTACTTAATTAACAAATATTTTTAGGTTGCTTATATAGTGTAGACCTTCTAAGTTATGGTAGCTACATTGTAGGCAGGAAAGCCAAAAAATAAACAGGAGGAAAATGTTGTATGTAAATATTAGCAGGGAAAGCATACCCATTAATATTGTGACCGGTATATCATATTTTCTAAACCCCTCAGAGTGGCATGCGATGGCCTGTCTCTTTGAAGCCGGAGAACAAGAATTTCTGAGGTACAAAATACATGAATTAACTTCCCAGAATGCAAAGTAGGTGAAGATGTGTGGGGAGCTGAAGAGAAGAGCACACAAACTAGTCTCCCGGCAGTGCTGGCCATGGCACTGTGTGATTTAAACCAACCAACCCAGTTTATCCTATATTTGAATACATTATTCAACTTCCACATAGCACAATTTATGCACTGAACAGTATAGATTGTTTAGAATAAGACATCAAAAAAGATGAATGTTTCTATTATATTATAGCTGAAAATTTCTGCTTATTAAGCTGACTGTTAGTACGTTTTAAAATTGTAAGCCTTACTAAAGCCGCATCTGATAAGTTATTACTTTTAGAAAACTATGAGACAGCATTTTCTTTCACTCAATGTAATTACCCAGTTTTATTAAAAGCCCTGAAGAGTCAGAGAATAGAGTGAAAAATATTAATAAAATTGATGAAAAGCAGGCGTGACTGTATCTCTTCACAGACTCTATGACAAAAAGTAACCATCTTCTTCAACTTCAGGCTTAGATACCAACATTCAAAATAAGTTCCTTAGTTTGTATTCAGTGTTGTTCACTTAGGTTTAACTATGACCAGTAACAGATGCTTTAATTTCATATAAAATCAAACACATTTATAAAATGAAACTAAATTCTAATTGAAACAGAATTTTCTACCCGTATTCAGTAACTGTTTGAATCCTTTAAGGGTGAATTAGGAAACATTATAATGAAGTTCTACATTGATTTAATTCTCTTCAAACCTCCTTCAAATGTTTTATTTCTGGAAATATCATTTTATATGTTAAATAACTATGTCTACTCAAGTATTTTACTCGATATTATTACTTTATTCAGTAGCAACAGTAACAGACACAACACATCTAATCTTATATATAACAAAGATGCATAGAAAGAGATCAAAATAAAACACACTGCAGTGCCATGAAAAGATGAGACTTGATAGGCTAGAGTCAGATAATAGGGGAGGAGGTCCTCCTCTATCAGTGGACTAGAGGAGGTACACAGGGGGGAAGAGAAAGGGAGGGTGGAATTGGGAGGAGATGAGGGAGAGCCTACAGCCAAGATAAAAAGTAAATAAATTGTAATAAATAATAATAATAAAGAAAAAATTTTAAAAAGAATAAGTATTGTACCAAAGAATAAGGGTGTGATTAAGATGACAATGAGTTTTATATTAGAAATAAGAATTACAAGTTACCCCAGACTTAATATTCAGATAAATAAAAAGAAATTAATTTTGAGAAAGACCATTATTTTTTTCAAGGAAAGTAAGATATCCAAATGTGCTACAGAATGACAAAACCATTCCAGTGCACTGGGGGCTACTATAGAGGGACCTCTGAAAGGCTCCACCCAATGGGGTTGAAGCAGATGCTGAGACTCAAGGCCAAACTTGGGGCAGAGCTCAGGGAGCCTTTTGGAAAAAGTGGAGTTGGGATAAAAGGACATGGAGGGGACAGGAGCCTCGCAAGGAGACCAACAAAGCTAAAGTATTTGAGCCAGGGGATCCTGCAGAGGCTGATGCATCAACCAAGGACCATGACCTCCTGCTCAGTTGTAGCCAAGTGGCAGCTTAAGTCTCCATGTGGTTTCCCGAGTGAGGGGAGCAGGGGCTGCCTGTCATGAACTCAGTTGCCTGCTCTTTGATCACTTGCCTCTGGCGATGTACCCTTGCCAGGCCACAGAGCAAGAAAATCCCTGCAGAACTGATGAGACCTGATAAGCTCTGGACAGATAGCAAAGGAGAGCTCCCCCTTTCCATTCACCAGGGGAAGGGAATAAAGGGGAAGAACAAGGGAAGGTGGAGAGAGGAGGAGTTGATGGAGAGGGTTTCAGTAGGGATATATAATGAATCAACTGTGGAAAATACAAAAATAATCAAATGCAATTGGAGAAAGTATTTTGTTGCATAATTACAATCTTAAGTTCATAGAACAGTGTCATGAACTTCGTATCCTTATTAAAATATATTCACATAGTTTAATTGCTTTTAACTAATTAAAATTATGGAGATACATTCTTCTACTCACAATTCAAATCACCATATATCTTTTCAAAACAGTGCTTGCAAATAAGAAATGATTCCCAGTGTTTCACAGCTATTTCATATCATTATTTCAATATGTAATATCTACTACTTGTTTTTTTTGTGTGCACTTTTTTTTAATTTTATTTTTTTCTTATCAGTTACATTTTATTAACTCTGTATCCCAGCTGTGTCCCGATCTCTCATTCTCTCCCAGTCCCTCCCTCCTTCCTTCATCTCCTCCCTGCCCCTTTCCAAGTCCACTGATAGGGGGGACCTCCTCCCCATTCATCTGATCCTGTTTTATCAGGTATCTTCAGGACTGGCTGCAAAGCCCTCCTCTGTGGCCTAACAGGACTGCTCCTCCCTTGGGGGGTGGGGAGGCCAAAGAGCCAGTCATTGAGTTCCTGTTAGAAATAGTCCTTGTTCTCCTCACTTTGGGAAACCAATTGGTTACTGAGCTACCACAGGCTACATCTGAGCAGAGGTTCTAGGTTATATCATTGTTTATTCAAGAAATGAATATTTGTCAGGATGTATATAAGCACAAAGAATGAGTATTAGATTGAGAGCAGAATATAGAGAGCAAAGCCAGTGGCCAGCTATGAGGGCTCAGGCGAGGAGGTGGACCTGAGCTCACCTCCTCAACTGAAGGCGGTGCAGACCTGCGTGGCCAGCACACAGGCTTACTGCAAGGTCCAAGTGCAGGAACATTTGGGAGTGCCACAGACACCCCTGGGAGCAACACAGACATACCAAGCAAAAGCAATTAACCTTCAAGTTGAGGAGTATTTTCGCACCCTTGGACTGTACCAATGGAGTCAACAGAAAGTGGCAGAGTAGCTAGCTGGTCATTGGTGAGAAAGAGTAAGCCACTCCAAGAAGTCTGTGAGACTCTGAAGCCTGCACTTGCCAAATTTCATGAAGTCGGCGACCCACCAATGACTCTCTTGAAGAGCCTCAAGGGCAGATGTTTCTCATTTGTTTACTTGTGAAATGGGCTTTTTTGAACCCCAATTTTTCTATTGATATCATTTGAATCAAATCCTAATTTGAACATGCAATGTTTAAAATTTATCACATTTCCCAGAGAATAATACACAGGATATTATTAAATAAGCAAAGTTTAAAAGACATGTGTGTATTTACTTTGTTCAAGCATTACTGTTTAAACCCTGAGGTTAAAATTGCAATAAATAATTAAATTTATATCCTCTTAAAGACAGGGAATTAAACACATGCATTTTCTGCCACTTTCGCCTAATTTTCCCCCAAGTGACAGTAAAGTGTTTACATGAATAAATGATGTACACTTAAGCACGAAAACGATCAAAGAAGGGAATTTCATCATCACCATTTTGGAAGTTTAAAAGCATATGGATTAGTGGGGGCTAAATTAGCACACCTGAGACACCGGATACTTGGCCTTGAGGAGAGGGAAGAGCCTCCGTGGAAGTGGAGAGAAACTGAGAAAGTCAATTTTCCTTTCAAAGGAATGACACAGGCAAGCAATCTATGCCCAAAAGATTTGAATATCTTCTGAGATACAAAGTCTTTGAGGAGGAAATATAATCAAATCTGACTTGATATTTCTTGTACCTGAATGGGGTTTTTTTATGCTTATTGAAGTTTCAGAATTTTGTTGTGTATATGAAGTTGTTTTAGTTATAAATGATGGCTTCCATATGTATGAATTGATTGAAATGTTTTCTTAATAGATTATTTGTTTTACTTTTATTCTGAGTAAATTTTCTTTTCTCCATCTAAGTTTATGGAGTATATTTTATCTTCAATTTTAACTACCCCCGACTTTTTATATTAGTTTCTAAATATGATGATAAAACATATTAATCATCAAGGGATTAGCACAGTGTTATGTAGGATACACTGGCTGGCTGCAAATCAGCACAAATGTCAGTGATTTGATTTATATTTAAGGATTGCTCACTTGTATTCTTTAAAAGACCTGCCTGAGCAGCTTTCCATTTTGTTTGCAGAAAGACTACAGACACGGTGATCTACACAGTTATTCACAGTTTTAAAATCCTCATTCAAAGGTAATTCAAAATAAGTAATCATTAATAGATGCTGTGTCTGGAACGCCGCACACATAGGGGTATTTACGCAAAAGACCCTTTGACTTAAAGTACCAAGTTATCTAACAAAACAAAGACTCATTTCCAGACACACACCAATCTGAGCTCAAATACAACCTAATTCTTATTTTTTCCATATCAAGTAGGATTATGATGATGTGTATATAGAGTTATCAAAAATTTGGTTCTGTAGCTAGAAATTAATGCTGCTTTCTAATCATATTTGTGTTTTGACTTTTTATTTCTGAGTACCAGTTCTCAGTACAAATTCCACAAAGCTGTTAGCAAATATTCTGACCTATGCAAGTTTTGTGTCTCTGGCTCAATTTCCTCTTCTATGTAATCAGTCATCACTATTGTCTCCAGAATTCTTAATTAAAGGTAAAATTAAAGGTCATCTGATAATTGTTTGCAGCGTGCGTAGAGTTATTCCTTAGCGATTATTTAGCACTGTGCTACACTGAGTTGTTCTCAGGTTGTGATACTCACATCAGCGATTACACAAATAATTCATCTTAGTAATTTAAGAAATCATCTCAATAACATAGAAGATAAGATTTGAAAGACCTGCCTGTAGGCTTGATACCAAGATGAGTCTTTTCCACACTAACCTTATATTGAAATTTTTGCTTCTTATCTAGACACATTGTGCTCCAAAAGTAAAAACAAAGTCTGGGAAATCTGTTATCCTCATTCAACCTTCATTGTTCTCTGAGTATACACAAGACAACATTTTTTTTCATTTTCTTTTGTCTATGTCCAGCATCACAATTTTCCTAGTCTGCAAAGATAAGCACCTCCTCTGTAACAACACTGAAAGCAACTGGTGACTGGGATATTTGGAGATATCCAGGAAATCAGTCCCCTGAGATGCAAACATGAAGAAGGTGCATTTGAAACTTCTAGATGAACCTAACTGTTCCAAAGCTATCATGTTTCTGTTAGCAACTTTTTCTGATTGTGTATATTTCCCACCAACTTCTAATGCAAATCCAATTGAAATCCTTACGAAGAACCAACACTGAAATATTATTCCCTTGGCTTAGAGGTAATATATTCATTTACATTTTGATTACAGCAAGTTTCAAGTTGTTATCTTGCTTATTTCAGGTTGCTTCAGATTAAAACTTGGCTCAAGGGCTTAAACTTTATGTATATTTTATTTACAAATTATTTAAATGCATGTGTCTGATTTTGATTTAGAGATCAATAAAGTGAAACTTCATGTTTTTAGCTGATTTTTAGTATTCTCTAGGTAGGGCATAGTTTGTGGAAAACTCAATTTTGTATATATTTGGGTTTTAATGTTGGATATATTGAATCAAAAGTGCCTGTAAAATCTGTCCATATTTTTAAACATCAAAATTTATTGCTGAACATATGCACTAGGTAATTTTATTTTATTTCCTCTCAAGCCAGCACTGACAGCATTATAAGAAACTTGTAATGGCATTATTAAACATTCTTTTGCCAGTTTCACATTTTGAATATTTCTAAGTGCACAAATGTCAAATATGATATTTAAATACATAGACATAAGGCTATAGTTAGTGAAGTTTTTCACAGTATTTTTTTTTCAAATAACATAATCTCATGGCTAAAAAAAACCAAACATTTTATGTACATTTTATGTAATATAACTTTTAGGAAGTAGAATACACAATTTTAAAGTATAGAGTTAATTTATTTTGTAGAATCATAGAAGACACACACACAAAACTTATTCAATATTATTATGTTTCTCAGGTGTTATATTTATATTCTCAGGAAAAATACATTTTTTAAAAAATATAGAATGCCTTCCTCAGTCATCCTACTTCTAGCCTTTTGTGTCCTGTGATGCCTGTTTCCAGTGGCTGTTGACACAGTGTAGAACATCAGTGGAGAGCAACACTACATCAGCCAACCCTATTGCTGGAGAAGGTGTTATCACTGGTTTACTATGTCTAAAGTTTTCCCCAGGTTGTAGTCATGCCTATACAAAACAGACCTGGCAAAGAAAGTATCAACACTATAATAAAATTTACATTTATGCTAAGTATTTATTTAGAGGTTAAATAGAGTTGTGACTGTTTCATTTCAACCTTAGGCTCATTTACATTGTGAATAAAGAGAATTGCCCTGTTTCCTTAGATTACGGGGGATTCCTGAAAGGACACCTATATGGCAGACAGGATGAAACTTGTGTCAGACAAGGAGAAATGCACTTGAAGCTTAATGGCTGCTATTTTACCGAGGCACCAAACATTAGTTGTCTCCATTTTCTTGATAGCAAGCTGTGGACACCTTTCTCCTCATTCCCATTCTTCTAAGAATCATCTTGTGCATGTTCTTCCTATAAATCAGAAAATAAGTAAATATACCATTTCACGCCAAAAATGTGGTTTGTTGGTGGACTTGCCTCTTAAAGGATCTGCCTGCAGCAAGGACTAGCCAATATTCTGCTGCTGTTGTCAGCGACTGTCCTAGGCAAGCAACCGGCACCTCTGGAAGTTCGGCTCTGCCCCTCGCAAGCTGATTGCTCCAGCTTGAATTGTTGGCTGTTTACACTCACGGTGGAATAGAGAAGACCACATGACCCTCCTGAACGTCATGATGAGGGCCCTAACAGCCGCCAAATGTGGGCTTTGGGAAGGACTAAAGCACATAAACTAGGGAAGACTAAGGGAGAGGAGCTCCATCTCTGAACTGTGGGAGGCCAGCGTATCTGCTGCAGAACAGCTTACCAGCTGATATTAAGTCAGGAGGAAGTACACCCATACCCCAAAAGAAGCTTTCACTTGTGCTCTATGAGAAAGGCCATAAACTAATTGGTTATTCAAAGACTTTGGTAGAATTGTGCCTTGGTTTATGGCTGGGACCTTATGAGAAGGGATAAATGTTTCTGTCTCTCCAGAAACGGAATTTTAGCCAAAGTAACCTTGATGAAACACAGTTTGCTATGCATGGGATCAATTGGCCACGCCCTCAATACTTCCCCCAAATCTGGTTGCTTTTGTGAATAAAGGGCTGCATGTTCTGATTTCCTGGGGCATTCAGATTGCTTACATGGGAACAAGCATGTTTTGTTATAGTCCTTCAAAAAAATGAAGTGCAAAGTCTTTCCTCTTCAGTAGTTTAGCTGTGTGTTCCTAATACTGTCTCCATTCTCTGTACAGGGTGCTCTGCCAGCCCTGTTATTCATAGATGATTTATAGGATGCCACATTTGGCACTGTGTTATTGTCCAAAGGACACAGATGATACCACTAGACAACACAATCTGTCACTGACTATTTTATACCCCTCATGCCATTGAGCCAACAGTCACGGGGAAGGAGTGTCAGTTATTTGGAGTGACAAATCCCAAATACAAGTGGCAAATTTGTTGGCTTTCCCAAAGTGAAAGTAAAAAGAACTATATTTGGAACCAAGGGGATTCAGCACAGTATATTTCTCAAATGCGCTGGTGAGCAGACTATTGCAATACATGAGGCTACGCTGAAGGACCCATCTTGGGAAGGATTTGAGATTTGGGCAAAGATCCCTGTGCAGCTAAGGGTCGGCTGAAAACACATGGAGTAAAGACTAAAGAATGGATTAGAGTCAGATAACCATGACTGTAAATATAAGCCATAAGACCAATATGGAGGTAGTTAACTGTAGCAATTTTCCCCTTTTTAAATCAAGTGTCAAAGAGCCAGCTCGAGTTTATGTCAGAAATAGTCTCTGTTCCCTTTACTAGGGAACCCACTTGGATACTGAGCTGCCATGGGCTACATCTGAGCAGGGGTTCTAGTTTATATCCATGTATGGTTTTTGGTTGGATAATCAGTCTCAGAAAAGACCCCTGTGCACAGATATATTTGGTCCTTCTGGAGCTCCTGTCCTCTCCAGGTCTTATAAACTCCCCCTACTTTCATGTAATTCCAAAAAAATAAAAATAAAAAATAAATCAAGTGTCCTTTCTTCCCTCATCCCACGAAGTGCATCAGCAATGAACATTGTATTAAATTCTGGTAGGCAGCTGACTTCATTGAGCTCATTTCACAGTAGCTTAAACAGGGATTTGTGTGGGAGCAGTGCACAGGGACAACACAAACCATGTCAGCTATTTTTCAGTGGCTTTTATTGTATTTTCCCTATGCTCTAATTGACTGGTTTTGACAGATTACAAATGTAATCCTTACCTTGTGGCTTCAAACTGAGTTAAACCAAAGAGGAATCTGGGTTGGGAATGAAAGGAAGAGAGAGCAGTGAGATAGAGGTTCCTTTCCTATGGAATTGGCATACATAGATGCTGTCCTACATACAAAGTCATCCTCCTGGCGAGCTCTACTCAGTAATATATGCTTTTTGTTTCTAATGGTGAGATCCTCTAAGTATATCACTAGTTGTGCTTTGAGTAACAACTATCAGATGATCTTTGTGTGACTATAATATTAAATTTAATTCTCATAGAATATAAAACTTGCCACAAGGATCTAATTGAAATACAGATATTTCTTGGGTAGCTCCTGACCAGAAATGATAATGATAAAGATTGACTGCTTCTACCGTCCTTTATTCATCTGATCAAGGATTCATCTACCAGATTAAAAACAATATATCAGTTTTGATACCATTGCTTTGTTAAACTTTACATAAAATCTTTAAAATGTAATGTTTAAGTTATATTAGCTCCAGCTTCTACATATATGAGAACCAATACTCAAATACAAAATAAGTTTTCAAGCTTGTTCAGTCAGTAGATAGTTGAACTAATGTTTAAGCTAAGATCCTTTCATCCATGTGTTTTTAAGAGCATCCATTATTTACATACTAATATTTAATGTTTATTAGATATGTGATAGAAAATAAATCATTAAGAAAGTTGGCTTTCAATTATGGTGTTAAGATACCTTCTACTTGCAAAGAAAGTCCTACTAAACATCTTCAACTTTATTCAGATAATAGTATTTCAGAAAATCAACCTCAGGTTCTTTTCAAGTCAATGAGCAATTGTTAATTAATGGGAAGCTGTCCAAGCATAATACTGTTAGGTTAAAGTCAAAAGTTTCATCTTGCCTTAACTGTTAGATCTTTCTTTTTTTCTAGTTTTTTAAAATATTTTTATTTTTTATATTAATTGCAGTTTATTTACTTTGTATCCCAGCTGTAGCCCAATCCCTCATTCCCTCCCAATCTTACCCTCCCTCCCTCATCTCCTCCCTGCCCCTCTCTAGGTCCACTAAACCAAAGGAATGAAAGTCAATTGGAAAATGGCAGCTGCAATTTAGTTGTTTTCAATTGGACAAACAGAATTAGACTTCAAGATTTGGCTTTACCTTAATAATGGAAGTTATTAGTTCATAACTAGAGGCATAACTGTGAATTTAGAACACAATCAGGGGCACCGGTCAAGCATGACGAGAACAGTTCTGCGCGCATATGTTCCATTTCAAAATGGAACATCCATAGCAGTTCAGTGGAGCTCAAAATTACAGCTGAGAAGCGATCAGTTTAACCGCCTTCAAAAACCTGTGTACAGGAAACAGACTGAAAAATTAGTTTCTTAGCATTAACATGTGTGAATTATATTCATGAAAATATCTGAAGATGATTCTCAAAGTAAACAAACATTTAGATATGTATTGAGAATTTAAGGAAACGTAAAATCATGTATTTTTGCAACATAATGTTATTGTAAGGTCATGTTTTTTTAGAGAAAAGTTTAAAATAAGCTAGAGAGATTAAGAAAATGTGTGATGTCACACATTCATTATGAGTGATTCAGGGGGCAAGAAAGATCATTAGAAAGTGTCATTATTTTAAAGCCTTAATTTTTACAGTTTACTTGAGTTAAATTTTAATATATATATTTTTATATACATGCACTGTATTTATAGCTTTTTCCCTTCCAGTGTTCCTTCCAAATAATCCTAATACACCACGCTTTTCAAATTCCTGCCTTTGTATGTATTATGTGTGTGTAACCTGCCGAATCCATCTAGAGCTGTTGATAAGTTTATGTTTTAGGCCTGACTACTTGGTGTTTGTAACCAGTTAGAATGATCCTCCATAAGGATGAGGGGTTCTCCTTCTCTCAGTACTTACTCACAGCCTGTACCTCTAAAGGGAAAATGTTACTAGGGAGCTTTAACCTTGGTAGAAAGGAGAAACAGAAATACAGAGGAGAGGGAGTGAGGAGGAAGTTTTTTTTAAAAAAGCCGCGGGTAATCATTATCTTAGTTTGTGCGTGTCCACAAATATGTGGTGTACAAAGGCCAGAAGGAACCCTGGAGCTGGAGATACAGGCAGTCTGCAAACAACTGTGTGGGTGCTTCGAGCTGAATGCTCATCCTCTGTAAAAGGAGCACCTGCTCTTAATTGCTGAGGCATTTCTCCAGCGACCACTGTGTTTCAATACTTTTTTTCTTACGTGCTTTCATTTTTGAGTGAATTAACTATCCTATTTAGTAGCCCAGAGTCACAGAATTAAGAAAGGCAATCGTGGGTCGCGGTTGGCGCTGCCCTCCAGCCCTAGCGTCCCCATGTGGCAGAGGGTGACGTTTGAGGACATGAAGGATCAGATTTTCAAACTGGCCTGACTCCCTCCCAGATAGGTGTGATCCCGAGGGACTCCATTTATGCCTGGTGGTGAAGTCTTGAGGATACTTAAGTCCAAAGGCCTGGTTCCTGATCTCCCTGATGAGCTCTACCCTTTGATTAAGAAAGCCGTTGCTGTCCACAGAAATCTTGAGGGGAACAGAAAGGATAAGGATGCAAAGTTCAGCCTGATTCTGATAGAGAACAGAAATCGCCTAAGAGGGTCCTCCCACCTCTGTCCACAGCGTCTGCTCCAGTGGCATGTATTCTCTTGAACACACAAGCAATTAAAATCACTCTGAATAAAAAAAAAAAGGAATTGGACCATGTGATATAATAGTAATAATAATAATAATAATAGTAATAATAATAAAGAAATTACAAATCCCCAAGATAGGTATTCTATTGGCAGTATTGGCTCATGTCAGTTGTAGATGAGGTTACAATTGAAGTGAAGACATAAACAAAAGTTGAAACAATGATGAATGACCCACAGAGTCAATAAACACTGAAGATAATTCTGTGCCTTGATATTTTGTAGCACTGAAAACCAATCATAATATTTGAACAAAATAAATACTATCAAATTAAACTCAATTCTGTGTAACACATTTCCCTTATACCTATGAAGAAGCTAATTAATCTATTTGCATTCCAGATTGCCAGTCATAATCTTGGGGTGGGGACTGATTTCTGTGATCACAAGCAGTGCTTGCCAGGTTGTTAGCATTTTGTAAACATCTATGTATTATTATCATAATTAGTATTTTATTTAATTAAAATACTCATGAAAGGCCAACACTTTAAACACGTATTCTAAAATGTCTTATATCCAACATAAAAACACAATTTAGTTCCTATTTGAATTCTGCTTTAGGTACTATTTTCCTCCCAAGGACACCTTTGATTCAATAACGTGACTCCAGATCCATTGTCTTTAAATTATAGGAGAATGTACAAGAAGCCAAGTTCTTTGAAACACATTGGCTGTTATCCTAAGATATCTTATTAGATATGCATATAATTTAATTTGTTTTTTATTTTCTCAGGTTAAACAGCATCTTCTAACTGAGATGTTAAGACCATCTTGCTAACAGCTGACTTCCTTATTGTTATCTGGCATCAGTATTTTTCATTTTGAAACAGCAATCTCTGATTTATTTAGTGGAGAGTGGCTCTAAAAAACCGCAAGCGTGACCTGATTCATGCACATGGCTGTGTGTATCTGCTTCTGCTCCAGTTGTGGTCCGATGATATCTGTGTAGTCTAGTCTCCAGGGACCACCTTTCCAGCTGCTGTCCACCACAGTGAGAAAGCTGCCGCTTTCTATCCTCAAGGCATGCTCATTTGTTAAGGATGGAAATGTGCAGGCATTAAGGCAAGGATTATGAGACTTTATCATGACAGTTCAACATTGATTTATACTTTGAACTTTTTAGATTAATATCACATACACTAAACAGTACAGATCCTCTTTAAAAAAAAATTAATCACTTTATAGCCTGACCCCAGAACCCTTCCTCTTTTCCTCCCAGTCGCACCCTCAGACTCCCCTCTCCCCATCTTTCTGCCCTCTCCGAGAAAGGGAGGCCCCAAAAGGTACCAACCCACCCTGTCACCCAGCCCTTAGTAGGACTAAGCACTTCTCCCCTTGAGGCCAGACAAGGCAGCCCAGCTAAGGGAAAGAGATCCAAAGTCAGGCAACCGAGTCAGAGACAGCCCCTGTTTCAGTGGTTAGGGGACCCACATGATGACCAAGCAGGACATCTGCTACGTATGTTTAGGGGCCTAGGACCAGTTGATGCATGGTTCAGTCTCTGTGAGGTCCCCATTGGCCCAGGTTAGTTTACTCTACAGGTCTTTTTGTGGTATTCTTGAGCACTCCTGCTCCCTCAATCCTTCCTTTCATTTTTCCACAAGACTTCCGGAAGTTGGCCTGTTGTTCGGCTGTGATTCCCTGCCTCTGTTTCCATCAGTTGCTGGATGAAGCCTCTCAGAAGGGAGTCATGTTAAGCCCCTGTCTGCAAGCATAGCAAGGGTTTAGCTCTCTTCCATGAGGTGAGTATCAAGGGCCAAATCTTAATGATCTTTCTCCTTATTTCGTGTGTGTGTGTGAGTGTGTGTGTGTGTGTGCTTGTGTAAGTGTGTGTTTATGATTTCTATTGGGGTTTGGTACTGCATGTCACAGAGCTCTGAATATCAGAGAACTTTTTGAGGATTATTTATTCCACACTTTGGAAGCTAGTCTGTTTGCTTGTTTACAGTGGCTAACATACTGCAGGCTAACTGGTCTATGAGCTTCCAGAAGATTCTCCAATCTCCACCTCTCATCTCACAATAGAAGTGCTCAAATGATAATTGTGTACTTCGGCATCTGGACTGCAGGATACAATGGGTCCTAAGGATTGAATTCAAGTAATCAAGATGTCTTGACAGGCACTTTCTCTACTCATATAAATGTCTTGCCAACCCCAAACCACAGATCTCATAAAAATGTAATCTGATGTGTTTTCAAGAATGTATTTATTCACTTAGACACACCCTTATTGATATAAAGACCATTTTAATCTCCTTAGAAAGCCTCCTTTTATAGACAGGCCAACTACTTGAAATGAAGTCACTTTTAAAATTATGTTTCAAGGTAAGTAAAATTGCACTTCTTGATTTGTATTCTGTCACTCAGTGTATGTTTAACAGTCATACCTTTTAGCATGCAATTCCAAAGGTTGCATTATTCATAGAACATGTGCAAAAAGAAACAGCAGAGGGTTTTGTTTTGTGTGTATCTCCAGGGAGGTGTGTCACTAAAGCGCTTCCTGAGGCAAGCAGCGCCTTTCCAGCCAATTTGTCTTCTTTCACCAGGTCTGCGGTAGTTTTTCATACTGAAGAGTCAGGGTTTATGTTTTTTTTTCTTCTATATTTAGCATCTACATTTGTCAATCTGGAGCCTTACTATTTGTCTTTCAGTAATAATCCTAGTATTCTGAGGACATTGTTCAACCAGATGATTAAAACAACTTCACTAACGTTGATAACATAGATGAAGAGAAGCAGCATGTAATAGATTGGGAGATTAGTTAAGATTTTACAGAATGTGCATGTTAAAGAAAGCTTTAGGTCCAGAGAAACAATAGTATGTATATTTGCATCCAAAGATATAATTGAACACCATAAAAACGGGTTACTTTTGTATTTTCATTTTACAGATGGAAGTGGATTTAATAAAATAACATGGGAAACATTTTCTTTTAATTAAAAGGAGAACATGATAATATGGCTTAGGAAGATTAAAATTAATGAATAATTTTCAAAGGCAACAATATTTGACAAACTTAAATAACTGATTGAAATTGTTATGTAGATGTTCAGAATCAGTGATGCTTAGATTTATAAATGATGTATTTTTAAAATGCATTATTTTATAATGTAATCTCTTTCTGAATCTCTACATGTTTATCTGATTAGAAATAGAAGGACAATAAAATGACAAAGGGTATTATTAATGATGCAAAATCTTAGTATCTTATTTTTCAAACTGAGTCAATTTTATTATAAAAATGAACACAAATTTAATTTAAAAGACTGTCTTATGGGCTGGAGAAATGATTCAGCTGCTACAAACTCTCACTATTCTTCCAGGACACCTGAGTTCAATTTCCTACATGGTGGTTTACAACCACTTATTAACTTCAGTTCCAGGGAATCTGATCTTTCCATCTAGTTTCTACAGGCACAAGGAACACATGTGATATTCAAGCATAGGTTTAGGAAAACACTCATTCACATATGAAATAAAGTAAGACACGTGAATCCCCAAACTAAAGAAAGAGATACCCTTGAACATATAAGAGGCTTGCAGAATACCAAATAGATTAGACCAGAAAAGAAATTCCTCCCACCATATAATAATCAAAACACTGAATCTACAGAACAAAGAAAAATATTAAAAGTGGCAAGGGAAAAAAAAAAGTGGCAAGGGAAAAGGACGTGTATCATATAAAGGCAGACCTGTCATAATCACACCTGACTTCTCAACAGAGACTATGAAAGCCAGAAGGGCCTGAGCAGATGTCATGCAGACTCTAAGAGACTACAGATGCCAACCCAGACTACTATACCAAGCAAAACTTTTAGTCACCATAGATGGGGAAAACAAACCAAACTTAAACAATACCTATGCACCAACTGAGCCCTACAGCAGATACTAGAAGGAAAACTCCAACCCAAAGAGGTCAACCAAACCTAAGAAAACACAGGATATAGACAACTTCACAACCACAAAACCAAAAGATAGCAAGCACACAAACACACTCTCACCACCATCTCCACAATAAGAGGAACTAACAGTCATTTGTCACAAATATCTATCAACAACAATGGACTCAACTCTCCACTGAAAAGAAGCAGGCTTGCAGAATGGTTGCCGAAACAGGATCTAACAATCTGTAACATTCAAGAAACACATCTTTATAACAAAGATAGACACCACCTCAGAGTAAATGGCTGGAAAAA
>REGO01000829.1:219227-246674 GCA_010120015.1 Rhombomys opimus
AAAATAGAGTCATATGAAAGGGGAGGAGGTCCTCCCCTATCAGTGGACTTGGAAAGGGGCAGGGAGGAGATGAGGGAGGGAGGGTGGGATTGGGGAGGGAATGAGGGAGCAGGATACAGCTGGGATACAGAATTAACAAAATGTAACTAGTAAGAAAAATAAAATTAAAAAAAAGAAAAAATGGGTTACAGAGCTAAACAGAGAATTCTCTGTAGAGGAATATAGAATGGCAGAGAAACACTTAAAGGTATGCTCGGCATCCTTAGACATTGGGAGATGCAAATCAAAACAACCCTGAGATTTTACCTTACACTTATGAGATTGGCCAAGATAAAAAAATCAAGTGACAACACATGCTGGAGAGATTGTGGAGAAAGGGGAGCCCTGCTCCATTGCTGGTGGGAATGTAAACTTATACAACTACTTTGGAAATCAATCTGGTGTTTCCTCAGAAAATTAGGAATAGTACTACCTCAACATCCTGCAATACCATTCCTAGGCACATATCCAAAATATGCAAACATATACAACAAAGAAATTCAACCATGTTCATAGCAGCTTTATTCATAATAGCCAGAATCTGGAAACAACCCAGATGTCCCTCAACTGAGGAATGAATACAGAAATTGTGGTACATTTACACAATGGAATAATACTCAGCTATTAAAAACAAGGAAATCATGAAATTTGCAAAATGGTGAGAACTAGAAAAGATTATCCCATGTGAGGTGACTCAGAAGCAAAAAGACACAAGGTATATACCCACTTATAAGTTGATACTATCCATGTAATATAGGATACACATACTAAAATCTATATTCCTAAAGAAACTAAACAAGAAGCAGGACCCTAGGAAAATTGCTTAGTCCTCAGTCATTAAATGGGATGGACATCAGAAGAGGGTAAAAACAGGGAACAGGACAGGGGTCTACTATAGAGGACCTCTGAAAGACTCTATCCAGCAGGAGGTTGAATCAGATGCTGAAACACATAGCTAAACTCTCAGCAGAGTGCAGGAAATCTCATGAAAGAAGGGGTAGGTAGGAAGACCTGGAGGAACAGGAGGTCCATAAGGAAACCAATAGAACCAAAAAAATTTTGGCACATTTTTTTGTTTGTTTTGTTTTTTTGTTTTTGTTTTTGTTTTTGTTTTTTTGAGAATGATATTTTAACCAATGGCCATGCATGGAGATTACCTTGACCCCTTGCTCAGATGTAGCCCTTGGCAGCTCATTTCCAAGTGGGTACCCTAGTAAGGGGAGCATTAGCTCTCTCTGAAATGAATTCAGTGGCTGGCTCTTTGATCACCTTCCCCTGGGGGTGGGGAGAAGACGCCTTCCCAGGCCACAGAAGAAGACAATGCAGCCAGTCCTGATGATACCTGATAGGCTAGAATTGGATGGAATGGGAGGAGGACCTCCCCTATCAGTGGACTAGGGGAAGGGTATGGGAGGATAAATGGGAGGGAGGGTGGTACAAGGAAGGGGGCTACAGCTGGGATATAAAGTTAATAACTTGTAATGATTAAGAAAATAAATTAATAAAATAAAATAACACAATCTGAACATAAATATAAGGTATCACCCACTTAGATAATAAGAAGATAGTACATTATTATTCTGCTTATGGAGGTGTTATTATTGAAAAGGAAATTGGTACACTATTGATTAATGTGGTACTGAGCACAGTAGGGTATTTGGAATATTAAATGAATCAGTGAATATCACTGCTTGAATATTGCAAGCAGTGTACATGCATTATTCCACTGCATCCTTGTTACGGGCATTGTACTTTAAAGTTGTCATCAGTAGAGATTTATTTAAACATTTTCACTGAAGTGTCTTGATAAATATCAATTGTGACCAAATAAACTGGTTTATCTAAACAAAACAAAACAAAGAATTTTGCCTCCATAAATTTACTAATACTACGCAAACTCTTTATTTTCTTTAGACCAGAAAAGTTTCGGTGTTTACATGTTTTATATTTTCTACCTTCTAGTCCTACATTTATTTACTTATTTATCGAGAGGAGAGCCATCTTTGTAGTGATGGCTAGCCAAGAACTTGTTATATAGACTAAATTGGCCTTGAAGTCTATTTCTACATTTGAAACAACAACACATTTCCATATAATGATAATATCATATCATAATTATGTATTAGTTAATACTACTGTCAAGATTTTAATGTTAATATATATATTGACAATATGTATATCATTTCTTCTTAACTTACTGGTTATCAATTTATCTGTCAAACTTTGGAATAGTGATAGTAAGCGTCATTTGTGTATTCATAAAATGTATGAAGTGTTAGCTCGACATTCACAGATACAGAAGATGCTTCAAGCAGATTATCAATCTCACAAATGACAGAGTGCAAGTTTAAATCGGTTCCCACTTTTTACTGTAGAAAGTTGTCCATCAATTCTCATACTGGCACAGGTACCATAAATCATGGCAGTGTGGCCAGAACTTTGAAACCCTACTCTAAATTTGAGTTTAGAGAACTCTGATTTAGGACCAATTTGTGAATAGTTTAGAATTTGTAGTCCATTCACTAAAAATATTCAGCTGATATACCCATCATGGTGACAGCTAAACAGGCAGTGTAATAAACAAAATATCCCTGCATTTTAAGGCACTGCAATCCAACTTTATTGATGGAAAGAGGCATTTGAATGAATATTACAACATCTTACACATCACGAAATATGGTCTCTTGCCTAATTGTTTAACCATATAAAGTTGCTCTTAGCTTGAGTGTCTTAGGTAGTTCAATAGTTCCTACTCTAAAATCTTTAAGCATAAGTTATCATTGAAAGATAAATCTACTTCTGTTGAATTAATATTCTTTCCCCTGTCCTTTCTTTTTCTGTTTCTACATTTCTATACTACTGGACTTCATTTGTGTGACAATCCCTTTTCATTTCCCGTAGAAAACTGAAGTGATTTATACGCCTTCATACTTTGGAGATTTTGAACCTCAGACTGTGAGTTATTAGTCATATTAATGAGGAAAACTCTCAAACTCTATAGTGTCCCATTTAAGGGAGTGGCTTGGGAACAAGACTTTATAGGTTGGAGCTGAACCAATTTTTGAGAGTTAATGAATTTGCATTTAGGATATAGAATTACCCAGGGAGTTGGGAAGAATTTGGGAAAATGATATATTTTTGGAATTTTTGCTATATTGGTGTTCAGAATAGTCTATATGACTAAATTTCTACTTTTTTACATGGGAAATTGAATTACTATGATGAGTCACCTAAGTTTGTATAATCTCTTCTATTTTAGTAGTCAAAGATACCAGGGCATTATATAATCATAGAATGAATTAGATGACAGAAAACTAATGTATTGAAAGCACGTAAGGAAAAGAATATCAAGAAGTTAAACAAATGGAAGAATGCATTATTTATCATATTCATTTATTTATTTAAGTATGAAATATGTGCATGTCACACATGCCACTGTGCATTTGTGGAAGTCAGAGGACTACTTGAAGGTTTTTTTGTTTTGTTTTGTTTTGTTTTGTTTTGTTTTGTTTTTTATTTTTCTCATTAGTTTCATTTTGTTAATTCTGTATCCCAGCTGTATCCCTCATTCCCTCCCCAATCCCACCCTCCCTCCCTCATCTCCTCCCTGCCCCTTTCCAAGTCCACTGATAGGGGAGGACCTCCTCCCCTTCCATATGACTCCCTTTTCAGGACTGGCTGCAAAGTCCTCCTCTGTGGCTTAACAGTACTGCTCCTCCCTTGGGAGGTGGGGAGGTCAAAGAGCCAGTCATTGAGTTCCTGTTAGAAATAGTCCTTGTTCCCCTTACTATGGGAAACCAATTAATTACTGAGCTATCACGGGTCACATCTGAGCAGAGCTTCTAGGTTTTATCCTCTCATGGTCTTTGGTTGAGTGTCCATCTCAGAAAAGACCCTGTGCCCAGATATGTTTGGTCCTTGTGGAGCTCCTATCCTTTCCTTTCATATGATTCCCTGCACTGAAGGTTTTATTCTCACCTTTCAGTGTGGGTCTGGGGGTCACATTCAGGATACAAGGTTGTTGTGGCATGCATTTCTATCCAGGAAGACCCATCATCAACCCCTAAACAATAAGTTCAATGGCTCAGAGATCAGCAAACATTTTAATCTATGCTACAGTACTTTTTCCATCAGAATTCTGTGTTTGAAATCTGGTCCAATCTACAGTTAAGAATCTGTGCACTTGGGAAGAGCTTGTTCATTAGCTGGAGAAATTTTAGAAAAAGTCTGTAGTCAGGTGATTCTGTGACTAAGCTTCTGTAGCATGAAGACAACAGAGAAAGAATGTTGTTCTACTCAACCTCTGCTACAAATGGTTTGTGATCTCAGTTTGCATGTCCCAAAGGCACTATTCTACTGGACGTCTTGCATGTTTAGTCACATACCATGTACTGTCCAACATTCCTGTCATTTCGATAATAAATTCCTCGTTGTTTCCTTTTATCCATGCGGCGTTCTGAGACCAGACACTGAAGTCAAGTTCCTCATCAGACTTCAGTGTTTTCCACTGGGCTTACGGAAACGTTTATTCCCAAGTTTAAGAGTCAATAAGAAAACATTCCAAGGAAAACAGAAACCAATGAATCTTAATTTCTTCATTAGGAAAAGCACAGGACACTAAGTCTTTCCATTATTATATTCTTTGTGGTTGAATGTATTTTGCAGTACAAAATCTTCTCAAATAACTTTTGTTTATTCCATGTGAAAAGCATTCTATTTTGCTTTCTCTCAAATAACTTTTGTTTATTCCATGTGAAAAGCATTCTATTTTGCTTTCATGTATTCTTAGCATGGATTTCTAGACAAGTAAATTTATTTCCTGACGATAATAATAAAATACTGTTCCCAACTCCAAGTGCTGCAGGCGAGATACATTGTTAAATGGAGTGCAGAACTCTCTCTCTTGTGCGCAGAATACATGGACAGCTGTGATGCAAAGGACAGCCCATCTATTCAAATGTAAGGTTCATGCAATAACCACTTTTCCCCAATATTTTTATCTGCACCCTCACCTTCTTTTCTTTTTTTTTCTTTCAGGTTACCTACATGTGTTTATTGAAACAAATAGAAAAAGTTCTCAAAACATGGCTTTGATTTCAGGATCAGCTGGGAAGTATTTAATTCTTCCTCGGAACTGATAAAATTACTCTTTCGAGATTGTATTTGGTTATTTTATTCATAAATACATCAACAGATTATTTAGGTCAAGTTTTCTTAAAAAGAGTAAACACACCCATTATGAAAATGAAAACTACTCTAATTCTGCTGTATTTCAGGATTATAATACAAAACCTGTGACAACTTCAATAATCATCAAACAGGAAACAGTTGATTTTATGCTTACTATTATATTTGGCTTCACCTAAATTTCCAAATGTTTCAAATAAATACTAATAGAATCAGAAAAGAACAAAATAGAAATAGAAAACAAGTATATTTCCTGGTAAACAATCAATAGCCAACCAATTGATTGCCTTCGTTAGCAACTGATCGTGAGTTGCCAAAGCCCAGTCTGCACCCAGAATCTGCAACACAACCCGTGCCCCCAAGGTACAGGGAATAGCACAGTGGAATGGACAGGAAGACTGTGGAAGCCAGAGGCCCATGAAGTCTGATGTGAGACTGTGTCCTTTAGAAACAATAGGTAAACCACAACCATCACACTTTAACAAGATGTCTGCCTACACAAAACTAAAACAATACCATCAGACACGTTCATGCAGACAGCAGAAATATGAAGGAGCTCAAGCTCTATTCAAAGAACTACAGAAAACGAGTGGTTACAGAAAGAGGGAAAAACTGGTCTTTTCCAGTAATAAGTCACCTAATTATCCAATATCAAGTAAGTGATCAACTCTAAAACCACATATATGTGTAAATATATATATATATATATATATATATATATACATATATAAAACTATAAGAGAACTCACTAGGTTTACACACACACACCATATAACATTAACATTAAAAATAGGTTAAAAACTTAAGAAGAAGTGATGAGAAATGGAACATAGTAGAAGTTTGAGGGAGAAAAAGGAAAGGGTAAATTATTTTTTTATTTTTTTCTTTCTTTATTTTTTATTAGTTACATTTTATTAACTCTGTATCCCGCTCCCTCATTCCCTCCCAATCCCACCCTCCCTCCTTCTTCTCCTCCCTGCCCCTTTCCAAGTCCACTGATTGGGGAGGACCTCCTCCCCTTTCATCTGACCCTGTTTTATGAGGTATCTTTAGGACTGGCTGCAAAGTCCTCTTCTGTGGCCTAGCAGGATTGCTCCTCCCTTGCGGGGTGGGGAAGTCAAGGAGCCTGCCATTGAGTTCCTGTTAGAAATAGTCCCTGTTCCCTTACTATGGGAAATCAATTGGTTACTGAGCTACCATGGGCTTTATCCAAGCAGAGGTTCTAGGTTATATCCATACATGGTCCTTGGTGGAGTGTCAGTCTCAGAAAAGACCCCTGTGCCCAGATATATTTGGTCCTTGTGGAGCTCCTATCCTTTCCACATCATACAAACTCCTCCTTCTTTCATATGGGTCCCTGCACTCTGCCGAAGGAAGGTTTGGTTATGAGTCTTAGTATCTGCTTTGATACACTGCTAGGTAGAGTCTTTCAGAGGCCCTCCGTGGTAGGCTCCTGTCACTTGTTTTCTCCTATGTCCAATGCACCTCCCATTTGTCTTGCTAAGTGAGGATTGATCATCTTATCCTGTGTCCGCTTTCTTGTTTATCTTCTTTAGGTGTATATATTTCATTATGTTTATCATATCTTGTAGGTCTATATAAGTGAGTATATACCATTGTTTGTCTTTCTCATTCTAGAATACCTCACTCAGAATGATCTTTTCTAGATCCCACCATTTGCCTGCAAATTTCATGATTTTCTCGTTTTTGACTGCTGAGTAGTATTCCATTGTGTAAAAATACCACAATTTCTGTATCCATTCCTCCATTGATGGGCATCTGGCACCCTTGCCTTCTACGTGACTAAATTGTTGTTTATTATAGAAGTAGAGGAAGTGATCCTCATGTCCCTAACAAGACGTCCTTAAGCTAATGTAGATATTTTTAACACTTTCTCTCATTATCATAATCATGGAATATATAGGCACTGCACATTTAGTATAGCAAATTGGTTTGTGCTTACTTATTTTAACTTTAATTTGAATTCCTGAAAAACAATTCTGCATTCATCCTATTTATTAATTTCTTTTGCAGTCCTACTGCCTGGTATGTGTCTGTTGGATTGGAAATTGTTTATCTCTCCTGAATAAAACATAACCTTTCAGTGTCTTCTATGCAGGTAGGTAATTCAATCTGAGCAAGGTACTTTTTGAAGACAATGAGCCATAACTCAAAGGTTTATTAATTTTCTTGTGGAATTTTTTTGTAGTTTTACTCGTATTTATGTCGTGTCTCCTCTGTGTTCAGTCTTTAAGCATGCATTGTATAAGAGTTCCAGGTACTTCCATAACATACAGGGGTAAATCAATGTCACTTGAGCTGTCTATAAAAATGGATTCAGGAGGATTTCTTTACTGCTCCCAGGCCCACTGTTAAATGAGCTGACACCAAAGATAAGAAGCAGAATTCGAATACCTGGGGCATTTAGCATCAATCTTGTTGCAACTGAGTAAACTTCACTCAGCTCCACTCTACAGACAGCTAGTTTGTTGCATTCTTTCACATAGAGTAAGTTACTTTTCTATGTGAGGTACATGTAAATACCAAATTAACCCGCACCTTAGTAAAACACTTACTGTTTTACTTTTGAAGCAGTAAAGGAGATCAATATCACTTTCCTCCTAATCTATGTTATTTTAAGAACTGAATATAATTTGTATGTACACGTACATGCTAAGCTAGGCCCAATGCATATTGTCAACTGAATATAAATCATAACACAACACACATATGTTAGTTATTATGGGGAAATTTAGAGAAATAAGATAGTTTTGGCCTATAACAGTAGGTGCTAAAAGACTTTATATTAAATATCTCCGCATAGAGTATGTATCAATAACCTATAACAGAGAGTTAGGGCTGTTGCTAAGTTCACCTGTCTATAGTAAAGAGCTATTTCTTGAGTTTCTAAAATCTCTACTCTTCACTGTTGTTGAGACAGAAATCAGGGCTTTTCTGACAAAGTAGAGTTCATATTCGGCCACGCAGAACATGGATTTGACATATGTACAGATAAAATGATACGTCTTTCCTGGGAGGCCTGCTTAGATCTGTTTATTCCTTTGATCAGCTTCATTCAACAATTACAATAACAAAGGTGTTAAGGTTATTTATTGTTTTATCTAAATAAAAAAGCCTATGCCATGTGCTGTACTGATCATTTGTCTCTCCTTTCAGTAGTTAAGATATAAAATATTATACACATAAAAAGAATAACATTTTGTATTAAATAGGTAAATAAGATAAAACTTAGATTCATTGAACTGAAAAATCTGGAATGGAAAAAAGTATAACATCAAAACCAACAGGAACTTTAAAGATATTATCACTGGACTAACAGACGCTTAAATGGGATTTACGAATTACAGATTCATATAAAAAACAAAAAAACCTGAAAATATCTGTGAATGTCTCTTCTTGTCCATCGAAATCCATGATTCCTCCCCATAGCTCACTTCAGTTTTTAAAGTATTCCCTTGTGTATCTTGGCATTACCTTTGGCTCAAACAACAGGAATTCATCTTTCAGGAGCTGGGTTTGTGATGAACACCATACCATGTCACTTTTATCAGTCACACTCAGCTCCCGCTTGCATTTAAGAGACCGAGGCACACCGAAATGACCTCATCATAAGAAAGACAATAATCAATAATCACATAATAATGATACAAATTTATCCCGTAAGCCATACTGACACTTCCCTCAACTTACGCATAAAACGTGAAAGACTGGTCTTTCCAAATTATGCTGTAGTGCTTAGTAATTGAAAATTATAATTCTAGAACATGTAATTGTGTCTAGGCTGCAGTCTCAAATAATAACAATGATAAGACACATTCAATAGCATCATGAGTTAATAGTTTAGTGTTTATGACCAACACTGCCCTGGACTTTGCAACCATCATCTTGTTATGGCTTTTCTATAATTGCAAGTGGGATGATTGTTATTTTCCCTTTATCAGTTAGAATAGGGACTGACATGTCTAAATGATGTAGCTAATCTAGCATCTCTATTATTTGCAGTGTGATGAAATTGATTCAAATTATTGTGGAACTCTGTAGTCTGACATAATGCTGTATTTTGGGAAGACAGGGAATAATTCCAAATCATGTTACAGAGTTGGTTCAACTGTGTAATACAGTATCTCTATGTTTTTAATTCAAAATTTTAATTGGAATACATTCATTCTACTTAGGGAGGATTAGCTAAAGATATTTATTTCATGTATCTGATATATTTAATGATGTTCATCTTCTGTGACATCCTTTAAGTCCCTTTCCAGTAGTTTCCTTCCTTCCCCAAATCGTCCTTTGTTTTCATAGTATATATAATTTTGTATGTCTCTATGAAGCTTAGGATCACATTCCTTGGTGTCTGGTTTATATCTGTTAACAAAATGACCTCTGATTACAATCATTTTGCAACAAATTAAATAATTTCATTCATCTTCATGGTTGAATAAAACTCCATTGTGTACATATACCACACTTTCCTTATCTATTTTATCTGTTCATGGACACCTAGCCTGATGGAATAGCTTGGCTGGTGTGAATAGTGCTACAGTAAATATTGACGTGCAAGCATCTCTGTGGAACGCAGACTTAGGGTCATTTAGTTACATACCCAGGGAGCTCTGCTGATTTCCACCCAGGGAGCTCTGCTGCTTAATTGATTGCATTCCAAACAGCATTATATGTATTTTCATTTCTGTGGTGAATAAAAAGATGAAACACTTTTCTATGTTTGTTGGCTATCCTTTGAGAACTGGTGTGGCCATGGTATCCTGCTGTGCATAGTGAGAAATTTCAATAATGATTTAAGCAAAAGAGAAAAACAAACTCAACTTAAGATAAAAGAAACAGATAAACAATTGTAAATATGCAGAAAAATAATAGAGGTTGCCTATAATGGTAAGAAGTTATTTTGAGAGAAAAAAACAAACTAATGCTTGTTAACTTACACTGAGGATAAAAAACAAAAACAAAGAAGACACTTACCTTACCTCTAAAATAATGTAAATGAAAGAAGAGAATCACAAGCGCATTCACACACACACTGACAACAACATAGGGATCTTATGGACAGCTTTTGTTATTTAATGGGGTTGTCACATGAGAATTAGAAAATTAAAAACAACGCTAACAAGCACGCTTAGGATGGGAGCCTAATTAGCACCGTATTTCTAAAGAATCTGGGTTGATAGTTGAAAACTTCAAGCAGTTTAATCCTGGGCAGAGATGGCTCCACTCCAGAAATCTATCCAACGAAATAGCAAGACGCAGTATTAATAGAATTATTTTTATTTATTTTATTCACTTTATATCTTGAGCATAGCCCCACCCTCCCTCCCTCTTCCCTCATTCCCCCTCATTTGTGCCTCAGAAAAGGGGAACCCCTCCACCACCACTACTAACTAGCCCCAGCACATCCCTTGGGTTAAGACTGAGTACTTCCTCTTTCACAGTGCCCTGGAAAGCCAGCCCCACCAGGGGGAAGTCATTGAGAATTAAGAGGAAAACGAAATAGAACTATTAATGGAAAACAAAATAAGAAAGAACAATTCCGCTTCTGAACTCTTCTTATAAATCTTTAGCAGCAATAGCACTGATATAAGACAAGGGGAGCTTTACTAAGAAAACTAGAGAGTGCCATATATCACAGATATAGAAAAACTGTCAAGCCATTGGCATCACCTCTGTCTCCTCCTCCTCATCTTCCACCTCCTATCTTCCTCATGCTCCTCATCTGTATCCTTCTCCTTCAATGCAAGTGAATCATTTCAAAATAGAATTTATAGAATTTTTTTTCAACTTTTAAAAGTGAATTAATGTAATTTTGAAGAATAAAATGATAATCTTATATGAAAACAACGTGATCATCTTAACAAAGGGGACGCTTGGCAAATGTCAGGTTGCATCATGTGTTATAAAAATGGCTTCACCTAACAATAGATGGTAGCTCTGTGCACAGTAAGGGGATACCATGAAAAATGCACAGCCCAGGATATACCAAATTCTCAATGTTTAACTGTGCCTCTCTATACTTAGAAAGAAGGTAAGGATGTCTATTCTTGCCACTCTATATTTTTAATTTAGATTACTAAAAATAAAATGAGGAAGTTAAGTAAAATTATATATATGTATGTATGTATATGTATTTTGGTTATGATATATATATATATATATATATATATATATATATGGAAGACAGGAACATGTTATTTAGATATGTTTCATTATTTAAAGATATTGAAAAGTCAGCCTTTGTTGCCACAGCTAAATATCACAGTTAAATGAAAAGAAAGCTGTATGTCTGCAAGCAGAAGAGGCCTGTCTTTGGGTATTAGAATTCTGGTGTGTGCTTCTCTGCTCTGAGCTCTCCAGACTATGGTATTTTGTTATGGAGCCCACGCAATATAATATAGTTTGTCAATGAGAATAAGTACCTGAAATTGGGAGTTGTTTGGGGACTGAATATGGATGGGGGGTGTTAGAAGGTGTGAGGTGCTGGCAAATGTTGATTGTGATATGAAAAGTCTGCTTCATGTGGTTCTGGGGGTCACGAAATTTACACAGATAAGAGAGTAACATGCTTTCAGTCTGACTCCAAAGAGTTAAGTAGCAGCACATGAGTGCATAATGCACGCGTAAATCTGGGTTCAGAACTGAAGTAAAAAAGCAGTGTTCCAGATCCCAGACAGCCCCCATGGACAGCACGCTTTCTTACTCTGCCAATCACTGTATCTCAGACTACATACATCTGAGGGGACACTCACACTGAGGAAAGCCGGCTTTAAGTAGTCCATGAATTCAAATGAAAGTTTAATTCCAAAGCCTTCTCAAAGACACACAAGAGATGAGAGCCAACCAGAAGCCTGCACATGGAGAGACAGTCCTTGGATGAGAAGTAGTAGTAGCAGCCATAAGAGGTGATTGATTGCCTTTGTGGAACATGCAATAACCATGGCCAAAGTGTCCAAGGAGCACCTTTCTCTGGTGATGGAATATCTCAGCTCTGAATGACATAAAGAAATTGCAAGCTATGGACACAAGAAGGTGGTTTTGGCAGAGAACAACCTGAAGACTGTTTGAGATGAAGCTGAGCTGAAGCTGGAATATTACTGAGATCGAGTGTGAATTATTAAGCCAAGATGATGAGATGGTCGGGTTCCTGAGACCCAGCGGTTCTCAACCTTATTAATGTTGCAACTGTTTACTACTACAGTTCTTTATGCTGTGGTGACCCACAACCGTACAAAATCTATTTTGTTTCTACTTCATAACTATAATCTTGTTACCATTATAAATCATAATGTATATATCTGATGTGCAGGATATCACATCCTGCACCCCCAAAGGGGTTGCAACCAACAAGTTGAGAACTGCTGCCTTACACTCTTCTTGGCTGTAGTAGCTTAAATCTTGCTCTCTGGACAACTGAAATCAGTAAGGATAACTAATGCCAATAATGTTCTGGCTCATTTGCAAGGGAGACATAAAAATCAGGAGAGTAAAAAGAAGGACGGAAAGAAGTGAGGGAGAAGGCAAAGGAGTGGGAAAGTGAGGGATTAATGAAAAGAGGGAGAACAAGACACAAAGAAAGCTTTTGGTAAAATGGCCCCTTAAAAATAATTTGGGCACAGGGATATTTTCTGAGACAGATACTCCAACCAAGGACTGTGCAGGGAGATAACCTAGAACAGATGTAGCTCATGGCAGCTCAGTGTCCAAGTGGGTTCCATAGTAATGGGAAAAGGGTCTGTCTCTGACATGAACTCAGTGGCTGGTTCTTTGATCACCTCCCTGTGAGGGGGGAGCAGCCTTACCAGGCCACAAATGAAGACAATGCAGCCACTCCTGATGAGACCTGATAGGCTAGGGTCAGAAGGAAGAGGAGAGGACCCCCCCCCCATCAATGGACTGGAGAAGGACCATGGATGGAGAAGAGGGAAGGAGAATGGGCTTGGGAGGGTGTAAGGAAGGGAGCTACAGTTGGGATACAAATTGAATAAACTGTAATTAATACAAATTGAGGGAACTTGTCACGGAATTAGTGTGAGAGTACAGAACAGTGAACCAATGAATGCTTATAGCTTTTTGTCTAGAAAATTGAATTGTTTTTTTTTTTTTTTTGGTTTGGTTTATTTTGCAATCCAGAATACAGTATAAATGTTATGGAAATTCAGTTTTAAGGTAGGAAAAAATATATATCTAATACAAATGCATATCTCCCTTCATTGTACACCTTCAAAACGTTGACTTTCTTCCCAATGATTCTTCTCCCTCCCTCATCCCTCACTGTCATTTTTATAGTGGTGGAGAATCAAATTTTATACATAGGTTTATTAAGAAAGCTAGGCTCATTTGATTTATAGGTACATATATTAAGTAAGAAGAAAGGCACAAATCTACAATTCGGAGAGTGCCACACCGGGGTAATTTGATGGTGCCAGTAAAAGTATGATCATTTCAAAGAAAGGAAAGTTTAACTTTGTTTAAAAAAATGTTCTTTATACTCTCTAATTCATGAGTAAAGTTTCACACATGTACGCACGCCAAGTGTACATTCACACACTTATACACAGACCTACTCCCACAACACACATACCTGGCTACAGTAATTTCAAAGCTACAAAATTTATACTAGGAAGACACCTAGAGGAAGCCAGGCATGGCACACTGGAGGCAGGGACAGGCAGAGCTCTGTGAGATCTAGGATAACCTGGTCTAAAGAATGAGTTCCAGGACAGACAGGGTCCACAGAGAAACCGTCTAACAAACAAACAAAAGAACTGAAAACTTAGGAAAATGAAAACATGTCTAGAATAGAAACCCGTATTAATACTCACGAACTAAGAAGTTAAGAAGGATTTATACTGACGTACAAAAACAAACAAAAACATTTTAAGACCTACTTAGGCACTGCAAACAGACTCAATCAATTTTTATTGGTGTAGATATGATGCAGGTCCAGCAAAGGTTCACATGATTTAGGAATAAACTCAGAATCAAATTTTCAGCTATGTCATTATGCAGTTCGTATTAACGTATATCTAATGAAAATTGCATAAAATTGACAGGTTAAATATGTACAACATCTTATGTGGAAACTAAATTACCAGATAAATGACCATTAAAGTAATAATACAGCCTCTCAGTAGTAAAATACCTGATTTAAAATCAAGAATTATTTTCCCATTCCTAAATAATAAGTCATTTGAATGATCTCAAGCTTAGGTATGAAATATTGATTTTCATCTGAAGTCTCTGTGATACTAAACCTTTCATATCCAAAAAATAAAGAGCAGGTAACACAGTAGTTAAATCTGAGTCCAAGTTGAGTGAACATTTTATTTCTTTGCATCTGTATAAAAAAAAAAAACATGGCAGAGCAGTATATGTGTAATTATAGTACTTATGAAGAAGGTAGAAGTTGGTTCCATTTAGAGTTTCCTTATGGGATTTCTATAACCATAATGTTGTAACCGTTTGATCTAAGGAAAGCTTTCAGTGATGGCCGCACCCACTGCTACCCGTGTTTGGGAGTAAGCCATTAACAAGAAGAAAGTTAAAGTCAGAGAATTCCATAAACTTTGAAATGTTGCAGTTATTCAATTAACTGAGCAGCATTTTTTTCAGAACAGAGATGTCATGTGATTACCACCAATGCTAGTATATATTATTTATTCACTCTTACTGGTTGCCTCATCATTTTCTGCTGAATAATCCAACATTTATATAGATTGAAATGCTATAGATTATGTAGATTGAAATCCTATTCTTAGTTTCTGACAGCTCTCATGATGCATTTTGAAAACAGTTTGTCCAGTTCTGTTGTTCTGAATGCCAGCAATTAGATTATCCTATCATGCCTTTTCCTGAATATTGTAATTCAGATTTTACTATGGAAGCCTAGATTGAACCCAACAGATCTTGTTCAGCTCTGTACTGGCTATATGCTTTCACAGAATGGAAGTGCTGTTTTGTTCTTAGATGAAAAAATCAGAGATCTATTAAAACCTACCTTAGACCTGAAATCTTTTTTTTTTTTTTTTTTTAGATCTGAAATCTTATGTATTATTATGACACAATCTTTAAGGGATTAATTATTCTGAAAACAGTGCTCCAATGTCTGTGTTAAAGAAAAAAAGTATACTAATTTTAGCTCATTGTTTTTTTTTTATGTACGAAATATAATTGACTTTTGTGCTTACTTATACATGACATCAAGCCTGAAGATAAAATTAACTCTGAAGGTAAATATGTTACTTTTATGTGAGGAAGGAAGTAGATGAAATGAGTTGGTATAAAAAAAAATAAAAAAATAAAAAAAAAAGAAATGTGTTGGTATACAGTGTGTATCAATTACTAAAATTTGTGCTGACTGTGATGTTTATTGGGGAAATTTCTCTATTAGATTTCAGTTAGTGTGGAAATTGGACCTTGCTATGATCTCTATAGTACCCAAACTCCAGACAGGCGTATGGACCTCTCCATCTGTCAAATATTATGCTCTTTGGTTTGGAACATATTCCTTGCTTTGGAGCGTTATGTTTGAACAGATGGAGTGGCCTGTTTGTAGATAAAATTAACAATGCATTTCTGTATATATTAGTGTGTTCTAGTTTTCATAATTTTTTTCCCTTGTGGTATTTAAAACACGAATTACATGTGTTGCCTAAAAGAGAGAGGGTTTGAAAATGCTGAGCTCAGGAATCTCAAAATAACTCAGCTGGAAATGCAGCAAATATTAAAGGGTTTAGAAAAGTATTCCATATATAGCATATCTTGGATGCTCTAAATATAAAGAGCAACAACAATTTTTGGCTTATAATTTCTGAAATTGTATAAACAATAGAATTACATTATTTTTATTATTTTAATTAAGAAGTCATTTTCACAGACTATTGATTGCATGTCTCCTAAAGAAAAAAAAATCTTAAACTTCCATTTCATAGAAATAGATAAAATTGAGTTCATGTCCGAAACAGTCCCTGTTCCCCTTATTAGGAATACTTCAAAAGGAAAAGCATCAAGCCCATGAACTAAAGATGAGGAGAAAACAATCCCACCATGGCTAGTGTTGATTCTCATTTTCTTACCTGTGCATGGCACATATGTGCAAGAAAATGCAAATATTGCATGTATGTGTATACTACAAAAATAAAAATATATTCAAAATCAAATTCTACCAGCATTGATACTCTCTTTTCTTTCTGAACAAACTCCTGTTTGCCTGGGTATAGTTCTTCAATAGGTTGCAAGAATTTTCATAGCTTGTATACTCGAAATAAATGTGTACTGTATCCAGGCAGTGATGTTTTTTGCTAGAAGACTTGAATTTCACAGCCTTACACACACACACACACACACACACACACACACACACACACACACACACAAAGGCTTCTCTTTAAGAGTTTGCATTTTCCAAGCACCAGTTTTGAATGTGATGGGTGTTTCAGTCTAGTGTCTTTTACTACACTGGTCCCATAAATTTGTTAGAAAGACTTGAGTGTCTGTAACCTGATTTATTTGATGGGACCTTAGGAAGCTTACAGTATGCCGTGTATTTTATTCTGTCAGTGTTGAAAAGCATTGTTGGCACATGACCAATTGTAGTCTTCTCAAAGTATTTCTTTCAAGCACACATAACACTATACAAATGTTACCTCTGATGCAATTTTCACAAGTTGTGAGAAATACCTCTCTAAGAGGCTTTTTGTGTATGGTATGGCTCATGGAAAAGTTTCCAAACTGCCCTTTCTGCCAGTTCATCTACATATAACAAGCTACAACTCTCATGCTAAGCTTATACGTTATTAAGAGTTTAAATAAACTGACATAAGTTGAAACATAGTATTTTTGTCTTTTAGAAATGATAATTAAATAAGTATTGCATGTTCATTTTGTACCTAGTGGAATTCAAACGTCAGTCCTTACTATGGACAGCACTTTTTAAATTTTTTTTGATTAAAATTTATTCACTTTGTATCCCAGTTGTAGCCCCCTCTCTTGTCCCCTCCCAGTCCCACTTCCTCCCTCCCTCTTCTCCTTCCATGCTCCTCCCTAGTCCACTGATAGAGGAGGTCCTCCTCCCATTCCATCTGACTCTAGCCTATCAGGTCTCATCAGGACTGGCTGCACTGTCTTCCTCTGTAGCCTGGTAAGGAGTCTTCTCCCCACCCCCAGGGAAAGGTGATTAAAGAGCCAGCCACTGAGTTCATGTCAGAGACAGCTCCTGCTTCCCTTATTAGGGAACCCACTTGGAGGCTGAACTTCCATGGGCTACATCTGAGCAAGGAGTCTAGATTAATTATATCCATTAACAGTCCTTTCTTGGAGTATGGTCTTTGCAAAGACCCCTGAGCCCATACTTTTTTGGTTTTGTTAGTCACCTTGTGGAGCTCCTGTCTCCTCCAGATCTTTCTATCTCTCCCTTCTTTGATAAGATTCCCTGAACTCCATCCAAAGGTTGCCTATGAGTCTCAGCATTTGCTTTGATACCCAGCTGGGTAGAGTCTTTCAGAGGCCCTCTGTGGTAGGCTTCTGTCCTGTTCCCTGTTTTCTCCCACTTCTGGTGTCTATCCCATTTGCTTTTATTTGTAATAACCAGAATCTGGACACAACCCAGATGTCCCTCAACTGAGGAATGGACACAGAAATTGTAGTACATTTGCACAATGGAATACTACTCAGCAATTAAAACCAAGGAAATCATGAAATTTGCAGGCAAATGGATGGAACTAGAAAAGATCATCCTGAGTGAGGTATCCTGGAAGCAGAAAGACATACACGGTATATACTCATGTATAAGTGGATATTAGTCATATAATATAGGATAAACATACTAAAATCTATAGTCCTAAGGAAGCTAAACAAGAAGGAGGACCCTCGTGTATTTGCTCAATGGTTAGAGCTTGTAAATGAATGGTTGTATGCAGCCTAACTGAGCAAATGTATCCTTTCCACTGGGACGTGTTTTTGCCCTCCTAATCCTAACTCTATTAAATCTGTATTCCTTCTTCAAAAGCCCTTAAATTTTAAGCTGAATTAATTACCATTTTCTGTATATATATATATATATATATATATATATCATGTTATGTATTTTTTATTTTATTCTATTTTAAAAGTTTATGTTTCTTTCATATTAAGGAATTTCTTACACTATACTTTGGGCTCATTATTTTGAATATGAAAATGTCTGTAATTTTCTGGGAGTGATGGAATTTTCTCTCTTCCAGATGACCTAAGCTTGGTCCCACAAACCGTATTATACAACCACTTCTCACTCCCATTACCTGACATGCTGTGCTGACCTTTAGGGGATCTCCCACTCACACAGAACGAATGCCTGTCTTCACGCATGTTGATATGCACATGTGCACGATAAATATTGTTTAAAATATTTGTTATTCATGCTTATAAATGTTTTCTTTAAGTATGAGAGTTTAGTCTTTTGGTGGCTACTGATTTTTACAAATCCTAATCACTGGTTTAATGTCTTTTACCTATCTCTTCCCCCACCAGCCACTGGCTTTCAGGTCATTTCTCTAATTCATACCCCACATGCAGGAGCTATTTTATTGAGACGTGAATTGTGAGACATTGGAAAGAAGTAAATTTTTATGAGTTTAACTAAAATGAAAACTTTTTTGTAACATTTCTACATAAATAAATATTCATTAACTTATACTCAGGAATGAAGCTTGAGGTTGCTTGTCTTTGTAGAGATCTGAGAAATACATTCATTGCACACTGTTTTCTTACTTGACACACCCTAGAATAATGTGAAAAACTTAGATGCCTTCAGTAGACTCCTGTCATATGTTCAATGTACATCCCAACTGTCTTTCTAAATGAGGATTGATCATCTTGCCCCATGTCTGCTCTCTTGATTATCTTTTTTAGGTGTATAGATTTCATTATGTTTATCATATCTTATATGTCTACATAAGCGAGTATATACTGTGTTTGTCTTTCTCCTTCTGGGATATTCACTCAGAATAATCTTTTCTAGATCCCACCATTTGCCTGCAAATTTCATGATTTCCTCCTTTTTGATTGCTGAGTAGTATTCCATTGTGTAGAAATACCATAATTTCTGTACCCATTCCTCCATTGAAGGACATCTGGGTTGTTTCCAGGTTCTGGCTATTACAAATAAAGCTGCTATAAACATGGTTGAGCAAGTATCCGTTTTGTGTACTTGAGCAAAGTTTGGGTATATACCTAGCAGTGGTATAGCTGGGTCTTGAGGAAGCACTATTCCTAATTGTCTTAGAAAGCGCCAGATAGCTTTCCAGAGTGGTTGTACCAGTTTACATTCCCACCAGCAGTGTTTTCAAAGCAGATACAAAGACTCATAACCAAACCTTCGGCAGAGTACAGGGAATCATAAGAAAGAAGGGGAGTTAGTATGATGGGGAAAGGATAGGAGCTCCACAGGAACAAATATATCTGGGCACAGGGTCTTTTCTGAGACTGATATTCAACCAAGGACCATGTATGGATATAACCTAGAAACTCTGCTCAGATGTAGCCCGTGGTAGCTCAGTAACCAATTGGTTTCCCATAGTAAGGGGAACAGGGAGTATTTCTGACAAGAACTCAATAGCAGGCTCTTTGACCTCCCCACTCCTCAAGGGAGGAGCAGTCCTGTTAGGCCACAGAGGAGGACTTTGCAGCCAGTCCTAAAGATACCTGATAAACCAGGATCAGATGAATGGGGAGGAGGTTCCCCCCATCAGTGGACTTGGAAAGGGGCAGGGTGGAGATGAGGGAGGGAGGGAGGGATTGGGAGCAATGAGGGAGCGGGATACAGCTGGGATACAGAGTTAATAAAATGTAACTGATAAGAAAAAAATTAAATTAAAAATGAATAAATAAATAAATAAATAAATAAATAAATAACTGACGCCATAAACAAAAAAAGAAAAGAAAAGGGAAAAGAATCCCAACATGGTGCTTAGATGTGGGGCCTTTGAAAGTGATTAGCATCAGATAAAGTCATCAGTGTGAGGCGTCATCAACTGAAACTTGTTAGCTTGATAAAGAATTCTGAGACAAAGAACACATGTGCATATATATGTGTACACGCACACACACACACACATATTTGGATAGAAGGGGAGGAAGTCCTCCCCTATTACAGGGCTAGAGAAAGAGTGGAGTGGTAAAAGAGGGAGAGTGGTGGGATTAGGAGGGACTACAGCAGGGATAGAAAGATAATAAATTGTAATAAATAAATAAATAAATAAATAAATAAATAAATAAATAATATCATCATCCTAAAAAAAAATAAAAACTCAGGGCATACTGTTAGAGGACTGGAATTCAAGCATTGGCTTATCCATGTGTTCTGTTGATATAATCATTGACACTAAATTTCCATTTTTGTTGTAGATGTACTAAGATAAATCCATAGTTTAAAATAAATGTCACACTTCATTATTTTATAACCAACAATAACGTAATGGGAATTTTAACCTATTTAACGTTTATAAAAGGAAACAACTCAGTCTTGTTAAAAGTAAACTGGTAATCATGGTCAGCAGGGACTTAGGTATTAGAGATTGGAGAAGTAAAACAAATAGAAGCCCCTTTAGTTTGTAAGTTTTAGCAAATATAAACTGTGTTTTGTATATATATGTACATGGACACATATGACACAGGACTATACTAAAATAACATTACAACAATAATAAATCCTACAATTGCTTTAAAATATTATATAAAAGATTACAAAGAGAAGATATTTGAAAAATCATTGTAGTACTTTCCTTTAAGGCCTCTAGCCACTGCAGTGCATTTTAGCCTTTGTTTTTATCATTTATTATTATTAGTTACATTTTATTAACTCTGTATCCCAGCTGTATCCCGCTCCCTATTAGCCTTTGTTTTCATGACATTGCTTTTTAGGGACATCTAAGACAGGTCCTGAGGAAACACAGGGAGCAGTGTTTAATCTCTGAAATATCACGTAACCTTGCAATTATTTTTCACATCATTGTGACACACGCCCAAATTTCCAGCAATAATTTGTTATAGATAGGACTATTATCAGTTTCCAGGCTAGTCTGAGTTACCTTGCGACAACTATTTTGCATTTTGAACAATATATGTATCCTTCACAACACTGAAATTTAAGAATAAAGTTTTAGCAGTTTCTATGACAGCCCTTAGGAAACATACATCTATAACATTTACATTTTCTTGGCTTTTTCTTGTTTGGTATAAACCTTTTCCGTCAAAACACAGACTTTCTATCACCACTACTAAGCATCCAAAACATAAAGGTGTTTAACAGTACATACACAGCCTCATCAAATCACTTATCTCCCCATGCTTTTGCAGGAATATTGAAGGAATCCGAATAAATCACATCTCAGAGAGTGCAGCTGCTCTCAAACAGCATAACTAATAAATTGCCTTGACTGAAAGAGAGCAAGTAATATCTTGCATTTATAATCTGTGACAGTTGATGGCCCAGTCCTTGATGTGACTCAGTCACCGTAACTAATTGCAAACTGAAAAACTATAGCCACTCTTTATGCTAATAATTAGTAAACACCTAGCAGCTATTTCTTAGGAAAAAATAGATTGTCATGCCTTTAACATGTACCTCATGTACAGGACTGTGTTTCTGTTTAATTTTGGTTTTTATCTTTTTTTCCAACTATAGTTGCCCAGGTATGAGTTTAAAACATTTCTTACAGGATGAAACTCGATAACAAAGTAATATTGTCAGAGTGTAGAAATATATGAAAGGCTAGATTTAAAAATATTTTGAAATGTGTATGTTTTTATGGCTGAACATTTGGTACTGGACAGCAAATTGGTATGCTCTTCTTGGTGAAAACCGCCTCTCCTGATTTCAGCAGTGCTCAGCTGCCTATAGTTCTTCTCTTACGGTTGAGGTCTGAGGGTAATTAGGAGTAGTGCTACCTCAAGACCCAGCTATACCACTGCTAGGTATATACCCAAAATTTGCTCAAATACACAACAAGGACATTTGTTCAACCATGTTTGTAGCAGCTTTATTTGTAATAGCCAGAACTTGGAAGCAACCCAGATGTCCATCAACAGAGGAATGGATACAGAAATTGTGATACATTTTGCACAATGGAATACTACTCAGCAATCAAAAAGGAGGAAATCATGAAATCTGCAGGCAAATGGTGAGATCTAGAAAAGATCATTCTGAGTGAATATCCCAGAAGGAGAAAGACAAACACGGTATATACTCACTTATATAGACCTACAAGATATGATAAACATAATGAAATCTACACACCTAAAGAAGATAATCAAGAAAGTGGACAAGGGGTTTTTTTTTTTTTTTTCCATTCAGTTTGACATGTCTATTTTTGTTTGGTCCTCTGGTTCTTACAATCTTTCTGCCACTGTTCCACAATGTTTCCCTCCCCTTCAGAGCAGAAGTATTGTGTAGATGTGCGTATTGGTACTGGTCTTCAGAAGTCTGCTCTTGGTTGCTTGGGGTTTTCTGCAATGGACTCTGTTGCAAAGAAAAAAATCTTGATGAGGTGGTGAAGACTACACTTATCTGTGGCCTTGGGGACAAATATTTATGGACTGTCTGAGAAGTCATGCTGGTTAGTAAATTGGTGGTTGTTGATTCTCCTCCTATAATCATGTCTTCACTAGCTCTGAACTCTTAGCTAGGTTTCCAGTACCAGAAATTATTTTTCTCTTGTTCACATGGTCTTAAGTCCAATTAAAAAGCAATTGATTCCTGTACAAGTTATGTATGCCATTACTGTACCCTTAGAATTATTGTGCCATGCTGTTCATTGATGTGGTTCATATGCATTATAGCTAATATTATTCAGACTTCACAGTTTATATTTATGGATATATGTGTATATCCATAAATATATATACATGCAATAATAATTAGTGAAAAAGGAGGTCATGGATTGGAACTAGAGTAGGGAGAGGTATACAGAAGTTTTAAAGGGTGGGAAGGGAAGGATGGAATCTTGAAACCTTGTAAATAGATCTTTTTTAAAAAATAATATAATATTAACTTACTAAAATGTAAGTTTTTTATTGAAGTGGGATACATTTATACTAATATACTTATCATATATTTTACCATGTTTATAGTGTCACAGAGAAAGATTGACACCTATTAAAACTTCTATTTAACATATTGTGAACTATTTCAAAACACAAGAACTTGATTTCCAATTACTATATTTGGCTTGACAAGAGCATTCTTTAGCCATGCAGCTCATTTCACTACTAGGTTAACTAAATTCACATGGCAAGAGTATAACTGAGAAAAATAAAGTGGCCAGGAATGAAGAATTTTCATATTTAATTGAATGATGGAAACATTTTTTTCAAGAATGGAAATAATGTAGGTGAAAAAAAGAGAGGTTTTCCAACCTCATTACTAATTAAAGGAACATGGAATGAAAATGCAGGAATATGTTCTGCAACAAAATATATCACCTTCTACAGATTCAGTGAAAACATTATTAATAGTTCTGAAAATTTTTCAGGAATTCATTTTAGACATACTCAGATATCTCTACCATCCAAATAATGATTCCTACATGGGCAATGATTTTATTTCTATGAATAAGTATTAGGAAAATAAGATGAATGCAAAATGTATGAAAGATATGTCCATGGAAACTGGTGGCAGGAAAAAAGCACAATAAAAACACACACATTGCAAACAAACGCTACTGTCAAGATAAACAATAATTACTCGGTGTGTAATAATAGTTGGGATAATGAATTATGAAACTTCCTTGTCTCTTGTCTTCTTAGTAGATAGATACTTCATGATGAACTCAGACTTCGTAACTAAAATATGATGCAGCATGAAGTATATTAATATATTAATGTATTTCTCGTTTCTGTCTTGCTCTATCTGAAATTCTGGAATCTCAAACCAGGCCATATTTGAATTGCAAGATAACAGAAGTGTTACTTTCTGCACTATTAACCTCTGATGTAGGAAGCAGAATGTTGCTGGGATGATGAAGTCCAGATTGTGTTATTGTATACAGTCTGCATTTTCTAAAAGATGTAAACAGTTCTGAACAACTGGACTGCACTCCAAAAACTGGGCCAGAGTGAATCTACCATTAGAAGAACACCACAGCTCATACAGGCAAGTCTGGAAGGTGTAATTGCTGTAGGTCTTGGTTGTATGGGACAGCTTAACTACTCCTAGGCCACAAACCTATCCTCTACTCTCTGTACTAGGTTACTCTCTGGACAGAGTTACAATTAGTGTCTAGATACATTAAAGGTATCGTAAAATATGACATAAACATAAATGGTACATCTGTACAGTGAAGTTAAGAATTGATTGTGTGGGCCGTGTTCTCTCGTTGTCCTTGATACCTGTGTTCTCTCATCCAGCTTTGATAGGAAGGTTTGTACCTAGTCTTATTTTAACTTGTTCTGCCATGTTCTTCTAATACCCCTAAAAGGTATACTTCTCCCCTCCCCCCCTTTTTTTTTCAGGAAAGCACAGGAGGAGCAGATGTGGGAGAGAAAAGAGGTAACAAAGGAACTGGGAGAAGTAGAAACTGTGGTTAGGACATAATGTAAGAGAGAGTAATTAAAAAAACAATAGATTTCAGAACTAAAGCTTCTCTGCAGAGGAATACTGCCTGCTTGGGAAGCACCAGGGGATTTATGTGTATTATTGTCAGTTTCAAAGCACTGTATACATACGCTATGCTACAGCTACAAAATTAATTTTACCACTCAATAATAGTCTCTTTTTATTTTACAAATTTTATTTTAAATGTTTCATTGTTGATTTATTTTTATTTATTAATTATAATTTATTCAATTTGTAATACCTCTATAATCCCTTCCCTCCTCTCTTCCCAATCTCACACTTCCATCCTTTTCCCCTCCTATGCCCCTCTACTAGTCCACTGATAAAGGAGGTCCTCCTCCCCTTCCCTCTGACCCTAGCCTATCAGGTCTCATCAGGACTGGGTGCATTTATCTTCCTCTGTGGCCTGGTAAGGCTGCTCCTCCCTCAGGGGTAGGTGATCAAAGAGTCAGCCACTAAGTTCATGTCAGAGACAGCCCCTGTTCCCATTACTATAAAGCCACTTGGACACTGAGCTGCCATGGGCTACATCTGTGCAGGGGTTCTAGGTTATCTCTATGCATGGTCCTTGGTTGGAGTATCAATCTCTGCAAAGATACCTGGGCCCAGAATTTTTTGGTTCTGTTGTTCTCCTTGTGCGTTTCCTGTCTCCTCCAGGTCTTTGTATCTCCCCCTTCTTTCATAAGAGTCCCTGCACTTTGCCCAAAGTTTGACTATGAGTCTCAGCATCTACTTCAACACTCTGCTGGGTAGACTCTTTGAGAGGCCCTCTGTGGTAGGCTCATGTCCTGTTCCTTATTTTCTCCCACTTCTTATGTCTATCCTATTTGCCTTTCTGAATGAGGATTTAGCAACTTCTCTACTTTTAATGCATAATAGCTTTTAGCTTGAAATATATACATTATAGAGCTATAAAAGTTACTCTTTGTTAAAGAGGTTTCTACTTTTACACTTTCAATTTGCTTGTATCTTCTTTTTAATTAATTTCTTTATTTATTACAATTTGTTCACATTGTAGCCCCATTGTAGCTCCCTCCCTCATCTCCTCCTAGTCCCACCTACCCCTTCTCTCCTCCCCCTTTGCCTCTTCTTTAGTCCACTGATAGGGGAGGTCCTTCTTTTCTGTCTTACTTTAGCCTATCAGGTCTCATCAGGTCTGGCTGCATCTTCTTCCTCTGTGGCCTTGCAAAACTGCACCTGCCAGTCGAGGTGATCAATGAGCTTGTCACTGAGTTCATGTCAGAGACAACCCCTGTTCCCATTACTAGGGAACCCACATGGAGACTGATTTGCCTATGGGCTTCCTCTGAGCAGGGGTGTAGGTCCTCACCTTGCATGGTCCTTGTTTGAAGTATTGGTCTCTTCAGTCCCACCCCACCCCCCATTCCCACCCCATGAACTCAGGGTTTTCTTGGATCTTTTGGTGTCCTTATGAAGTTGTGAAGTTCCTGTCCCCTCCAGGTCTGTCTGTCTCCCTCTTCTTCCATACTGTTTCCGGCACTTTGCCCAAAGTCTGGCTATGAGTTTCACTATCTCCTTCAATACTCTGCTGGGTAGAGTCTTTCAGAGGTTCTCTGTGGAAGGCCCCTGTCCTGTTCCTGGTCTTCTCCTACTTCTGATGTTTATCCTGTTTTCCCTTCTGAGTGAGGTTTCAGCTTCTTCCCTAGACTCCTCCTTATTGTTTAGCTTCTCTAGGACTATAGATTTTAGTTTGTTTATCCTATAATATATGGCTAATATCCACTTATAAGTGAGTACATACCCTGTGTGCATGTCTGCTTCTGGGTTACTTCACTCATGATGATCTTTTCTAGTTCCCACCATTTGCCTGAAAATTTCATGATTTGCTTGTATCTTAAAGTATACTTCTGTCCATGACAGAGGCAGCCCCTCAACTCGGGATCCACCTGGAGATTAAGCTGCCAATTGGCTACATTAGATCAGGGGGTCTAGGTTTTCTCCATGCGTGGTCCTTTCTTGATACATCAATCTGTGCAGGATCCCCTGGGCTCAGATTTTTTGGCTTTGTTGGTCTTCTTGTGGGGCTCCTGTCCCCTCTGTGCCCTTCTATCCCTACCCCCCTTTTTTCCATAAGACTCCCTGAGCTCTGACCAAAGTTTGGCTGTGAGTCTCAGCATGTGCTTTGATCCCCTGTTGGGTGCAGCCTTTTGAAGGCTCTCAGTGATATTCTCCCATCTTGTTCCCTCTCTTCACCTCACTCACCCCTGGGGATGCAGCCATGCCAGTGCACAGAGGAGAGATCCAGGGAGTTCTGATGAGACTTGATAAGGTAGGATCTGATGGTGGAGGAGGAGAACTCCCCCTTTCAATGAACTGGGGAAAAGAGAGAGAGAGGAGGAAGAGGGAGGGAGAGTGGGACTGGGAGGAGTTGAGGGGAGTCTTCAATTTGGATATATAATGAATAAATTTAAAAAATTAAAATAAAAGAAAAATTATTTCTGTCAAAAACAAAGACAAGAAAAATACATTTAGGCCTATAGAAGGGTAGAGTCATCAATGTCACTTTATCCACCTCTGTACTTCAGGCCCTGGGAGGTCTTCAGTACCAATAGTATATGTGGGGTTTTCTTCTCTCATGGCCGCCT
>REGO01000829.1:268713-296691 GCA_010120015.1 Rhombomys opimus
AAAAAATAAAGGGAAACATTACTATATTCTCTATGTCACATTGTTGTGATTAGAAATAGATAGAATGATGTGATTAATAGTGTGTTTGGGCCTGTTGCTAAAGAGGGCAACAGGAGTTGCAGATGCTGCTGATACTTGCTACCCAATTCTGACATTCAAGTGCTACCCAATAATGCAAACACTGGTTCATTTTACACTATCCATCAAAAAGCTATTGCGTGTCGTGTAAGTTCTGATTCTGCCTCCCTGAAAAGATCTACCTGTGCCAAGTCTTGCATTAAGAATATGAATTATGTGACAGTAGCTGTAGCTACATCCCTGGGATGCATATTTTGGCAAGCACTTTACATCACTCTGCATCCATCTGACAGGTGAGTGGGCATATTTATATTATTTTTGTTGAATATTGGTAATATAAAATGAGTAGAGTAAAAGGCTTCTGCCCTGTGCCATTGCGTTTATTAATTACACTTGATGCAGAGAGGGCTATAAAGATTGATTGGCATGGTTGGTTCCCATCTGAGAACACCACACTCTCCTCATAGTGCTTTACGTGTGCCAACACCTAGCTCCATCAACATTTACTCCCACATCATAAATTATTTCCAAATCATTTTGACACAAATGGGGAAAGCAACAATTAATTTTCATATCTTTTTATAGTAACTTCTTCCCAGATGCACATATTTCTAAGTGAATTCAAAGTATATGCATTTTCTCTATTCTTATCATTATTTTATCGTGCCATTTAAACCACACATCAAAGAAGAAGAGAAATATTTCAAATTAGACATTAATAGAATATTTGTTTTGTATTCTGCTTGTTTGGTGTTTGAACACTTTTAAGGAGATGCTGAATGCGTTGAGAATCTAACTTTGTAAAGATGTTCCCTCGCATTTTCTGGTCATGTTGAAATTCTTCTGTGACACAGCAAAGCTGACACTGCTGCCCAGGAAGGCAGATGAATTTCACAGAGACTATGAAGACACAGAGAGTCCCCCAAGGGGACTTAGCTCAGGAGCTCAGCAGCTCAGCAGTCTTAAGGGTTTCACAGAAATTAGCTTACTCTGTCAGCTTTCATGTTTCCTGTAGAACCATGGTTACATGATGGTATAATGTTCTTTTGAAATGTACACACCTTAGCCTTGCTCATTCAAATGCTGATTTCTCTCCCCCACTCTCTGGTTTCATTCTGGACATTGCATTGTGATATTTATTCTAAGCATCACCTGTCTCAACTTTGTGTAAACATACCAAAATAAAGCAACTAGCCACAATGTTGAGCAATGGAAAGGAAGCAGAAAGAGAGGGAGGAGCCAGAGGACAGGAAGATAGGAGGCAGAGGAGGGAGAAGGACAGAGGAGAGCTGGGAAAACGGAGGCAGGAGAGAGATCTTGGAACAACGTGGAGAGATGGACTGGACCTAATTTATCACTAAAAACAAGTATAATGTAGGAAATCTAAATGTTAGTAAGCTACATGGGCTTGAAACAATGTGTTCTAGGTTAATGAAATAAACCCATGTCTGTGTGGTGATTTGGGTATACAGCTGTTTAGGATTAATAAAAGATAAACCAATAGTAAATATTAATCATCACATACAACAGCTACATCTCATGGGAAGTGCTGAGTTGGCAACATTTGAGGCTTTTGATTTGAGAGCTGTTCCTGACAATGGATTTCGATAACGTAAAGCTAGAAACAGAATGTTTAATGTGAGTTTTATAAACGTTTGAACTGGATTTTATTCTTGATAAAGAACCTATTTATGATTAGATCTTGAATACACTCACTATAAAAGATAACTTTCAAGAAGGTTATTTTCTATAGTCTGGGATATTTGAAAGTTATTTCAAAGTGATTTTTATTGACATTACACCTAAACTTTAACATACATACACACACACACATATTACAAAACCTGGTATAACATATAATACAATGATGCTAGACTTTCAAAAACCATAAATACTTGGAATTTATCTTATAGATATGTATCTCTATATGTTTTGAATTCAGAATCACCTGAAACTAATACTAATAAGGATATTTTTATGTTTCTAATTAGTCTTTTATATGTACTTTAGAATTATATTTGTACTGAATTAATCACAAAATAAACCATGATTTTAATGGAAAGAGATATCTTGTCTTTTTTCTTTTATCTGAATTTTAAGTAAATTTTATACCATTTTTAATTGTAATATCAAAAGCAATGGCCACAAATGTAGTAAATAAAAGCAGATTGTGACATTTGCTAAGCCATATTTGGCAAGTATATATAAAGGTATGTATCCAACAAACTCATAAAACAATTAACCAAAGGTTTTTGATATGTGTTTGTAATGCAGAAGAAAAGTGGCTGGTCTGAAGAGGAAGGCAGCTGCAAAGGTAGGGGTATGCTTGATGTGAGTGTACCATTTCCTCTTTAATAGAATGAGAAATCAATATGTATACAATCAATTGAAAAGGATAAGGAGTTCCCAGGCTCAGCGCATCTCTCAGCGGCCTGTGGAATGTGTACAGGCAGACTAGGACTCACTAGACACCAGTCCTGCATGAGAAGGTGATGCTGCCAGTTGCTCAGGAGACACCTATTATTTGTGTAAGTGGCTGAAGGGGTAAATGACTAATACTTTTCAAAATAGTGTTTTGAATAGTATAGATGCCCATTTCAATAACACTTATCTTGGTATAAACTTGTTTTTCAACAGGAATGAGTCTACACATGGACCCAAGAAGGGCATCTAACGCTAAGCCACAAAACACACCAAGTCACTGATAGCAGTACGTGAAGAAATCCCTTCCATTCAGACCACTTTAAACATCAGTAGTTTTAATTACTTTGAAGTCATGGGAAAATATGAAGCTTACTTGTGAAAGGAAGTGCTGAAACAGCTTGAGAATTACATTGGAAGTATATAAATCAAGATCAGGCCCATAATGGTGGATAACTTATTCATAATTTAAGCAAGAGAGAGTAAGTTATCAGGAAATATTCAAGATTGTAAATCAGAGATCAATAACTAATAATACAAATCAAACACAGCATAAGGATATTAATCAGTCTTGTTAAGCTTGGGGTGATATTTTTAAAAAATATTGTTCTTTACATAATATGGAAATAGCAGGGGCCTACAACTATAGAGACTCGTGTGTGTTTGTCCATTTGCTTAGGCTATTGATCCTGCTGTCTGGCACATCTGCTCATAGCCGTTTAAGAATCATATTGTACAGTTTCTTCCAACAATCCCTTCTTTCTTATTGAAATTCTGTCTTAAAAATCTGTTTTCTAAGAATAGTCTTCCAAACCAGAGGGGGCCGCGGGGGCAGTGTGGTGGGTGAAATGTTTAAGATGTTCTGCATGTCTTCTAGTTCAAAACTCAGAGTTGAGCCTCTTTTGCTAAGCCTCCATTTCCAGCTGGTTTAAAATAAATTCTTTCTACAGTGCTTCTCTGTCTCTTTTTAACGTTCACTAAATAGAGAGAACAGAATACTGCGCTTAGGTAAAGCACAGAAGCAGGAGGTGAAGTCGTTGCTTAGCAACAACACCTGTGAGTAATTAACCATCTCTTGAGAATTGCTTGGTTTGGCTTTCAATTCTTGGCCTTGTTACAAAGAGCCATAGAAATTGGTGGGGTTTTGGCTAACTACGGTGTTAAAGATTATAGCGGTCAAGACAGTCATCCAGGTAAGTAGGTCTCATCACTAAAACGTACCAATGAAGGTTTTATTTCCCTGTTCTCCTTGCAGTCAGCCTCAGGCTCATCTCCATGAAAGCAGAGGTGATTCTTCTTGTCCCGTCTGAATATCTATCTTCCCTCTAAATAATTCCCAGTTCAGCACTGGTTCCTTATTCCTGTAGCTATAACTCTGAATTATTAGGTTTTAGTTCAGTACTTAATATACATAGAAGAATCTGGGTAAGTTATTCCACAACTATTGCAAGGGGCCTGTGTAAAAGACTACTGATTTAAGTGCTTAAGTTTAGAATCTTGGGAGTTAACTCAATATTGATACATGAAGGAGGGTTTGGAGAGAGAGATAGGAATGGAGAAATGATGTAATTAAATCATAATCTCAAAATAAAATATATTCTTTCTCCATATCTGTTACAGTGTGTATCTTAATCTTCTTACAGGACTCCTAGCAGTGGCTGCGAGAGCTTTGTGCTTCTTTTGCCTGCCTTTGGGATACTTTTTTCTCACACTGTGTGCCCCTCAAGTCTTAGTATGAAAGGAGGCACCTTACCTTACAGCAACCTGACACGCCATGTTGCGCTGGTAGCCATCAGAGAGCTGACAATTTTTGAAGAAAAAATGGAGGAGGAGTGGATAGGGGACAGGGAGGTACTGGGAGGAAGAGAGGAGGTAACACAGTCAAGATGTAATAGACGAGAGAAGAATAAATTTTAAGAACTTTAAAGATAAAACACCTCATTTAAAAAATATTACCCATCATTTTAATTCTAAATGAAACACAGAAGGCTGCGCACAAGAACTTTTCATAACGCTTATATAATCATGTTCTTCACTCAGGATACATCTTTGGAGAATTTCTTTCCCTAAAAGGAGGAAATTTCTGTCATGGAGCTGATCCCTAAAATGACTCATGAAGATAAATTTGTGTGTATGTCTCCGGGACAGGGTTTTTCTGTGTAGTCTTGGCTGTTCTGGACACAGTTTGTAGACCAAGCTGGCCTCGAACTCACAGAGATCTGCATGCCTCTGCCTCCCCAAGTGCTGGGATTAAGTTCATGTGCCACCACCGAAAGAGTAAAGTTATGTTAAAGAGTAAAGTTCTTATGTTAATAGAAACTGAAATACATGGAGAGAGGGAAAGAAGGAAATACGAAGGGAGAGTGAGACCAGGAGGAGAGGAGGGAAGGGACTATGACCAGGATGTAAAATGAGTAAATAAAAAAAGTTTAAAAAAACAAAATTTAAATAAACTAAAATGCCCATAACAGAAATGCACAGAACTTAAGGAGACACATACACACACACGCACACGCACATGCACACACCCACACACACCCACACACCCACACCCACACACACACTAAAATATTTTACAGTGAGTTTAAATAAGGTGTCCAGGCAAAGTAATAGCCGGTTATATTTTTATAGTGCCAATAATTTTATATTTAAGACAGTAATGAGATGAAGAGTAAAATGACCCAACAGCTTCCTTGAATAGTTTACAATAGCAACGTCTGGGTGTTTGCTGGAAACGTGGTGAAAGAAAGCTGTGGGGCGGGAAGTTTAAAACACCGTCTTCAAGCGCGGGACATGCTTTGCCTCAATTAACAGCGCGGCACACACAGGGATAGCCGGGTTCTGAAGGCTAGATTTCTCACCCAGCCTACGTTCTTTAGGGTTTTAGATGCTTCTACCTCCGATCCACTCACTGACCAGAGGAGAGAACAGAGGTTATTAGGTAAAGGTGTTTGTAGACCTTTCTGGAAGAAATTCTTTGGGATACGCAAGATGCCGGCACTCCAGTCTAAAGGCCAACGCCAAGCATCAACATAAATCAGCACAATTCAGAAGATCGGGACGAGTCAGCGACAGCCAAAGACTGTCTGTCCGAAAAGTGATGTCTCACTGTGTGGGGGCCTCTATGTATCTCTGTCCTCAGAGTCCACCCACCGATGTTCTCAGCTGGCCAAAGTCACGCCCTCGCGTGAGACAGTTCATGGCAAGACATCACGATGCCCCCTCACAAACCAGCCTCTAGCAAAATGTCCCATGATTCAGCTGAGTCGTCAAAGAAACCAGAAACTTTCACTTCAGAGTTCACTAAGAGAACCCTCAGGAAGCACCGAGGCAGCGTGACCTCACTGGAAACCCCAGTCTTCAACAAAGAAGGATCCGGAGACTTCATGGTTATCCAGGAAATGACAGCTGGTGAGATGAGACTGAAAGAAATAAAATATTAAAATACAATACAAACAAGGTGGCTAATGCTCAAGTCACTTCGGGGGCTCCTTTTAGCCTCTACCGGAACCCACACATGTGCACACATGCTTTCATGTCATGTACATGCATGACCACACAAAAGTTTTTTTCTTCATAGGAGGGGCATATTATACCATTGAAAAGAAAGTATTTATCTACAGAGAGCAAATGACTCATTATTCCCTTTATAGGAAAACTAAATCAATTACTTGAAGAAAAATTAGCTGCATGTTTATTTATTTTTTCCAGATTGTAGAGCTTGAGCATAGGGCTTCATATATACAACACCAGTTGTGTCCACCGAGAAGTGGTCCTAGACCTCAGATTCTAACTAACTGGAATATACTTGTTTATTTTAAACAGTCTTACAAAATAAAAGGATCAGTTCAACACTGCATTTAGAAGGATTCCATAGTGTGCATGCTACTCCCCAAGCAAGCACTGATAGGTTTTCCTGAGAAAGATGTGTGATGAAGGCCACGAGGAGCAGGGAAGTTTGTAAATCTGAGAAACTCGTCAGCATTTTTAGAAAACTCAACTGTCTCTACCTTGTCACTGTCAGAAAGAGGAGTGTTTCCATGGAAACCCGTTCAGCTTGACAGCAAATTGAATGTTTACAAGGAATTCTTGGTGATTAAGAAAGCATGTGTCCTTTGGGAGACACCCTGAGGACACAGGAACTTCAGTTCTGCAGAGTTGAAGAAGCGTTAAACTAACATGGATCAGACTCTAACAACATTACAACCACCTTCATTACTCTTTAATTTGCCTCCTACTAATTTTATATAAAGACAAGTACATTTTGAAAATAAAATGAATTCTGACTTCATATTTTTGGTTGTGAGTCTATCCTTTAATGGCTGAACCATCTCTTCTGCTTTGGATTCTGTTTTTGAAAAATGGCAATGAAACCTGAGGAAACTGTTTGGAATTTGGAGTTCTTTGGTTTTTGTCTGTACCTATGAGACTGTTTACTTTGTAATGACTATGTTTTAAAATTGTGACTTTGGATTTGATTACAATTTATAAGTTCATAAATTGACATGGTTACACACAAGCCAAATTTTTATGGTTAGTTTCTGAATCTGTGTATCTCACCCATAATACAGTAAGGTTACTCACTCAGGAAAACATTAACTGTATTTATCTCAGTAATCCTTGACAATTTGCTGCATGTTTTACTCCACTAACTTCTTTTTCTTTAAGAGTAATTGCTTAATTTATTCATTTATTAACTTAATATTATGTAAATGTACCCTAACTTCTTAATATGCCACTTATTTCTCAAAATAAAATTTCAAGCAATTACTCTATGGGGCAGCACCATTGGTGCTGTATTATAATCAGGCTCCACTTTCTTTTCAGAGTGATGGTTCTCAAGGTTAACTATGTATCAAAGACAAGTCTGTCTCATGTGTCACACACACAAAGCTGAAGCCCTTGTACGTTATCCTTCAGTAAAGTTTTCACAACACACAGACTTCTGGTACAAGTAGATACAATACATTTTCTTATAAATTTATTTTAGTTTTGATATCTTCTTTTGTGAACATAATCTCTAGGATTTCTTCATTCATGGTGTCAGCCATGAATGCACACTGAGAAATAAGCTATGGAAAACGAATCAGATCTGAGTTGCAGGAAAGGAGAAAATAGCATCTTGATAATTTTGGGATTTTTTTTTCTGTAGTAGAACTGTTATGTGATGAAATCCCACTGACATGGATCAAGTGCCTGCTGGTAGTGCCGGAATCCCTCTTGTCCCGTTGAGGAAACCCTGCAACATTGCTGCCAGTCAATGTTTACTCCTCCTTCATTCATTTTTCAGGTTTTATATCATAGCCATTGCTTTATTACTGTGAACGTGATGATGGATCTTCATTGCTTTATTACTGTGAACGTGATGATGCATCTTCATTGCTAGTTTTGCTGAATTTAGAATCCCCCAGATGAGCCACTTCTAGGCTCATCTTCTGAGAAAAGGCTTCCTGAGATGATAAGCTGAGAGAGACAGCTCATCATGAGTGTAAATGGCATCACGATATGGATTAGAAACAGCCTAGAAAGAGGAGGAGGAGGAGAGGTAGAAGAGGAGGAGGTGGTGGAAGAGGAGGAAGAGTCAAGCAAGGGTGAGATTGAAATGAGAACCAGCATTCCTTTCTGGCTGCATCCTTCCTGATCACATGAACTGTGAGCAACAAACCTCACTCTGCCACTGCTGCTCACAGGAGTTAGGCTCATGATTATGCTTTCTCCACCATGGTGGAATGTGCTCTCAGACCATGAGCAAAAGTAAAGCCATCCCACCTTAAGTCATAGTTTTACTCAACTCATCAAGGTGATGAGAAACACAATTTAATAGAGTTATTTAAGCCAGAATTTACTTTCAAAGTAAACAAAACTTTTTTGAGAGCTTGTCAGAATAACAAGGCATACATATCAATATTATTTATTTTTCAAACAGATGTATGACAAGCATTATTTTATTTATCCATTCTTTTTCTTTATTCCTCTGGTTTCCCTTCTTTTAACCACCATTTCTTCACTGATGTATTTCTAGGCATAGTGATTTTGTTGAGTACAAAATGCAAGTAACAAAGAAAGCATATTCTCCCGGGCCCTCACAACACTTCTCGTTGTCTTAGCTTTGATGTCTGGGGCAGTTGTCTGTGGCTGTATCTTGCTTCTCTCTTTTCTTTCTTTCTTTCTTTCTTTCTTTCTTTCTTTCTTTCTTTCTTTCTTTCTTTCTTTCTTTCTTTTTCTTTCTTTCCTTCTTTCTTTCTTTTTTTTATTTTTTTATTTTTATCAGTTACATTTTATTAATTCTGTATCCCAGCCGTGTCCCGAACCCTCATTCCCTCCCAGTCCCTCCCTCCCTCCCTCATCACCACTGTGCCCCTTTCCAAGTCCACTGATAGGGGGACCTCCCCCCCCATTCATCTGATCCTGTTTTATCAGGTATCTTCATTGAACATAACCAAATGTATTATTTTATTCATAAGTTAAATTCACATATAATTGAACTTACATGTGACAATGGGATATTTTAACTATTTGTGTTTAGAAAATAATTTATTATGTCTATATCATGGCTGCCTCACAGAACTAACGGCTGCAGGTAAGACCCTACTGAAGAGACAGCATACTGTGGACACAGAGCAGCGTGCTTGAGCTGGAGCTGAGCTGGGATCCTCTTCTCCAAGGACTAGCACCCCATCATATAAAGGTTCTTCTTTCTCTTTCCCATCCTGGTGATCATGCTGAAGTGGTCTTTTGAGGAGATGTGCTGTTATCATTGGAGAAGTGTTTGAGTAAAAAGGAGAATAAAACCAAAGATTCCTCAAAACCTGATGGAAAAACCTCAGACCATTCATGGGTCTAAGAAAATGACGAGACTATGTAAGTATCAGGGCTGGAGAGCAGACTTTGAGTACAGGGACTCAGTCACTGTAAGCAGTTTGGCAATAAAGAGGGTGTCATTTCCTAGTGTGGACTGAAATAATCTTAGTGGTGCTACTCCACCATATAAATCAGAACAATGACCTCTTCACAGGCATTCTGAGAGGGAGAGATTTTATTGTAAAAACAAATCTTTCCATATCCAACCTTAACATCTTCATTTCCTAGTCTCCTCCGAATAAAATGCAAACTCCCTCTGTGGTGAAAACCCCTTCAGGTTCCTTGCATTGATCTGATGACACCACTCATATGTTAGATTCAATTTCTTACATATTTGTATTCAACTTCCAGTCTTCACATCTTTCCCTCTGCCAGAAATACCATATTCTCTCACGTCTACCCCTTCTGCTCTTTTCAAGGAGAGAAGAGGGGAGGAAAAAACAAATCTCAAAAGCAAGGCAAATGCGCTTTTAATGTTCACACTCAGCATTTGAATGCTACACTGGCACTGTCATCATCAAATAAGAGAGAGTCAGTGACCTCTATCCACAGTGTTGACAGAGCACTGACGTCAGTGGACATTAGGACTGAATTTACTGAAAAGCACGAGAAAACCCAACTTGGATTCTAGCAGATAATCCTGTCATTTGTGTGGTGTGAAGACGCCAGCGTGGATTGAAAACCTATTTATAGCCTTCCCACATTGAACTTGTCATCTTCCCTATAAACAACTTTGGAAGTGAGGTACAGAGCAGATTTTGATTTCTGATGTACCACTTGGAGAAGCTCCTCCTGACAGAGAATAGAAGTGCCCGCAAACTATTGAGATTCTCTAAATATGCCATGTGCCTTTGTCCCTTTCTCCACTCATTTCCTGTGCTATTATTTCCTGCCTCCGGCCCTTAGTTTCACTAAGTGCTATTCTCATTATAGTTTTCCATTCAGAAACACAGCGCACACCTACAAAGGCTTCTCTAACTTGAAAGCATACCTTTAATTGTCATTACAAGTGTCTCAAAATACCTTTGAGATCAGCTTTCTTATTATACATATTAATTGATGTGGAAATTGATTAAAGGTATATTAATTAGTTTGCCCAAGATTATACTATTAGAAATCTCTAGAAAGGTAGTAGCCTTTAACGAGAGCAATTGAATGTTCACCTGGTTTTCCCATTCTGTTCTAAGCCAAATGAATGAGAAATCAAAGGAATAATAGACCAAAAAAAAAAAAAAAATCTTTGCCAATAGAGCTGAAGTCCAGGAACACAACTTAGGTTCTCAAGCAAGCAAAGCTCTTCACAATGAGCCACAGTGTGGGGCAGATGGACACACACAGGCATGACACCAAGGAATCAGGGCTGAGCTCAACCAGGATGGAGATTTAACTGATTTAACTTACTGCCATGGCCTGAAGGATCAAAGGAGCTTGCTTACTTCAAAGAGATTACTGCCAACAGGAAAAAAATTAAATCTAAGCAAATAGCATATGCCCAATTTACTCCTGAGATATGTTAACCTACCTCTCTTGGGGCAGAAAGAGGACAGGATTGATGGAGTCTTATAATATTAAGACCTTTACATGTGAAAATAGAAGAAAAAAAAATCCAGGAATGGCTCACAAACAATGGCAATTTTGCATTCATTTTTCTTACTTCCCTTTGCCACCCTCCCTGCTATTTTCAGCTGATGCCTTTTGCTTCATACTTCATTGAGAAATATTAATAGCTAACACTTGCATTATACTCTCTCAGGCTAGGCACTGCTCTAAGAGCTTTACATGTATTGAGTCTTTTAATGAAACAGAAGCAATCAGGCAGAAACTGCCTGTATTACATGATGCCGAATCCACAAAACACATTCCCTTCTTCCTTGGGTGATCGCCTTTCTTTAACATTACAAGGGATAAAATGTTCTAGTTTTCAAATAGGACAAACCTACCATCAAGCTCGCCCAAGTGTTTGTGTCAAAATATGCCCTTGGTTTCTCAAGAACTTTGCTGATGCAATTATTTCATTTTTACTACTGAATCTTTAATAATTTGCCTGTAAATTTTTTATAACTATACCGTGGCTAATTATAAAAACAATTTTGCTTGATATACTTTAATAATTGTTTATTTTTAGTGGAAAATAATAATTTTGTGTATTTCCTGTGGGTTAGTTGCTTTTAATATGTATACATTAGTATAGTTACAGAGAGCTCATTAACATAGGCATTAGATCACATTTTGTTTGGTTTGGTTTTTTTTCCTCCTGGTGAGAATATTTAACATCTTCTTCGCACTTTTCAAGAATGGAACGTACTCTAGGCCCCACGAATCATCACAGATTTGTATTTTTATCAACAGTCTCCAATTCTCTTGGCCCCTAACCCCTGTCAGGGATGCTCTCTGCTTCTGATGAACTTCCTGAAATTCACATAAGAGCGAACTCACACAGTCTATGCTTCCCTGTGCTTGGATTATATTTCTTATCATAGTTACCCCACCCTTGTTCATGCTATCTCAACTGTACGATGCCTTTTCAAATACATTTTAAATGTATGGTGGAAACGTTGTCCTCTTCTCCTCAACTTTGTTATACATGGAATTAATTTAGCCTCAGCTTACATTCATGTCAAGCAATTCAATGAAACTAATCCTGACATAACCCATATCTCCTGCTGAGTAATATTTTGACTAATTTTCCTTCAGTGTGCTTTTTTTTCTTGATTTCTAATATTTTTTAAAGTGTGTGTGTGTGCACATGTACATATTTCTTTGTAGTGTGTTCAAGCAGGAAGGCAAGAAGAAGGGGTTGGATTACCTGGTACTGGAATTAGGAGTCACAGATTGTTCTGAGTTGCTTTGTGGGTGCTAAGAATCAAACTTGGTTCCTGTGGAGGACCAACAACCAGTACTCTCTACACCCAAACTATCTCTCTGAGCACAAATGTACACACACATCATGCTGGCCTCCAATCTTCCGTAATCCTCATGCCTATGAATATTCACTATGTTCTACAAACATGAGCCAACATAAGAAGCTCCTTTTTGTAGATATTTTTTTTTACTTATATGTATGCATGTGTGTGTCTGCATGCATGTGTATGTGTGGAGGTCCAAAGGAAGTGGCATGTTCCCTGCAGCTGCAGTTACAAGCAGTTGTATGTCACTCAATGTGGATTCTAGAACCTGAGCTATGGTCCTCCTCAAGCGACTGCTGAGACATCTCTCTAGTTGTTGGTGTACTCATTAAGATATCATTCAACTAGAGTTTAGCCATTAGTCTCAGCATCTTCTTTGATCCCCTGATGGGTAGAGGTTTTTTAGAGGACATTTGTGGTAGGCTTCCATCCTGTTCCCTTCTTCTACCACGTGTCTACCCTGTTTTCCGTTCTTCCTAGGGTCCTCCTTCTTGCTTAGCTTCCTTAGGCCTGTAGATTTTAGAATGTTTATCCTATATTACATGGCTAATATCCACTTATAAGTGAGTATGTACCATGTGTGTCTTTCTGCCTCTGTGATAACTCACTCAGGATGATCTTTCCTAGATCCATCCATTTGCCTGCAAATTTCATAATTTCTTTGTTTTTAATAGCTGAGTAGTATTCGACTGTGATAATGTACCACAATTTCTCTATCCATTCTTCAGATGAGGGGCATTTAGGTTGTTTCCAGATTCTGGCTATTATGAATAAAGGTGCTATGAATATAGTTGAGCAAATATCTATGTTGTATGGTTGAGCATCTTTTGGATATATGCCTAGGAATGGTATAACGGGATCTTGAGGAACCACTATTCCCAGTTTTCTGAGAAAGTGACAGATTGATTTCGGAAATGGTTATACACGTTTACATTCCTGCCAGCATGTGTTGTCACTTGAGTTTTTGATCTTAGCCATTCTGATGAGTGTGAGATGGAATCTTAGAATCATTTTGGACAGAGCACATGGAGTCTTACAGAAGAAGAGGGATACAGAAAGACCTGGAGAGGAAAAGAACCCCACAAAGAGAGCAATAAAGACAAAAATGCTGGACCCAGTGCGGACTGCAGAGACTGATGCATCAACCAAAGACCTTGCATAGTGAGGAATTAGAGCCCTGCTCAGATGTAGCACATAGACAGTTCAGTCTCCATTGAGTTCCCTAGTATGGGAGAAGAGACATTCTCTGACATGAACTTGGCAGCCTGTTTCTTGATCACTTCTCCCTAGTGGGGGGACCTCCCTAGACCACACAGGAAGAAGATCCAGGCAGTTCTGATGGAACCTGATAGTCTAGGGTCAGACAATAGAGAAGGAGGACTTCTGTTATGAGTGGACTTGAAGAGAGAGATAGGGGAGAAAGAGAGAGGGAGAGTGGGATCAGGAGGAGATGAGGGAGGATGCTACAACTGGGATACAAGGTGAATAAATTATAAAAAGAAATATAATTTGTATAAATGATATCATTTGTCTCATTTTTCTTTTCATCTTTCCTAAGGCACGTTTCTTTGGTAATAGGATATGCTAACATAATAGCATTTTTTTTTGTTTATTTTCTGTTCTGTTTGTTTTATTTTTGCACAAAGCAGAATGTTTCAATATCCCAGAACAGTCTTGTAGGTCAACTTTCCTCAAATGTTTTCTGTAAATATTAATATAGAAACTGGGTGTGATAGCGCAACCGTAATCCCAGCATATTTGTCTGACTTCACTTTTCTTGGTTTCATGGGAAAATTTATGCATTATTCAGAAAAATGTTAATATTTTTATAATGAATATATTTCTCTAGCCATGTGCAAATCAGCGGACAACTGGGGAGCAGAGTTTACACAACACTGAGATGGGATATTTGTCAGAACGTGGATTGGAACCAGAGATCGGGAGTACATAAATAAGCATGTGAATTACACAATAACCTTATGACTACACAGCTAAGTTAATTTATGAATAGAATTCATCACTTCACATGCCATTTTAATATTTTTAGGAATTATTACTCAGTACTGTGTCATCTATGTTTAATTAAACATCCCAATGAATATTTTGTGTTAGTAATTAAATGCAAGTAACAATTATGTGTCTAGATGAATTCTATTTTCATTCATCTGCATTAGTTGGACTGTATGTATAAAGTAAAAACAATACATTAGTCTATTGAAAATAAGGTAGTAAAGCTCTGAAAATGAGTCATACTTAGCTACGAATCTGTGAGCTGCAATGATGACTGGCCTGGCAAACAGGCCTAATGGCGCAATGGTGGTACAAACATCACGGTCGAATGGTGTACTTTCTAATGGATTCAAGACCCCCTTCCCTGGTTGAAGCCCTTTCAGACACAGCTATGAAGCTAAGAACCCATATGTAGGCAGATTTTGGGTACTATGGCTGAACCAACTCTTTTTAGGCTTCAAAATGGACATAGCATTAGACTGATTCCTTACTGAGTCATCATTATAGCCAAAGTTCAATGTATCTCTCAAGTCTCATCCAAGAAGTTTCTATTTGCAAAAGGTGGTGGTGATTACCACAGTAATCCACAACTGACCTAGGTACATAAAAAACAGGCTGCACAATGCTTATCCCTAAAAGTGGAGGCTTATCCAACCCCCACCTGCTCCCATGAGAGGCTCAGGGATCATTGCAGAAAAGCAGCTGAAAGACTGTAAGAGACATAGGCAGTGAATTTCAGGGGAGCTAATATATATATATATATTAATTCTGTGAAGTTTGGATAGTATGTCAGAATAAAATCTGTGAAAGTCTACGGCCAAATCTCAGCTCACAGTGAGAAATTGGACACATACTCACACCATCTTTGACATATAGTGCTTTAGGCAACTCTTCATTTAGTAGACAACAGTGGTTAATTAGACACCTTCCCGTGAGCATTCCATGACTGACAAGATGTAATTGTATAAAGATATTTCTTTTCAAAAACTATGTTTTATGGGCAGTTGGAAATCAAACCATGTAGTCAATATAAAGGGAAAAAAGGTCATCTACAAAGCTTACTCTGTAAGTAGAGTAGAAGCCACTCGCCAGTTCTGTACGTGTACGTGTGCAATATCTGAAATAATTTACACATTTCAAAGAGCAGTGTGAGCTCCTTATTTTGCTTGCAAGGTGTCTAGCTAATACACTGAAAATGTCATAGATCATTCATTCCATCCTTAGATGAATATTGTCAATTAAATGTGCCTCAAGTTCTGTGCCTCACAGAACTTGATCGTGTCCCAGATGTGTCCTGGGACAGCAATAGTTTTATGTCATTCAGAGCTATCTATAGTGATAGAATTAGGGGCAATTACATTTTCTTAATGAGATTTCTCCTAGGAGAGCTGGGCAGACCATTGTGCTGAGAAACAAGCTAAAAGGTTTAACTTGAACTCGTTTTGTTAAAGTAACCCTGGAAAAAGTTATTCTAACATCTTTAAAACTCAAAACTTTGCCTACAAGTACCTCTTCGCTTCAATTTGTGCTTAAATATTAAGGAGATTTTAACACAATGAATTAATAAGAGCGACGGGGCTTCATTTCTTTTTTGATCAGTTAGATGCCACACAGGAATTGGCATGAGAGTTAGACATTTCCGTTCTCGTTACATTTGTGCTCACAAAAACAAGAATTACTGCAACTGGTTTGAAATTGTGTGCATCACGGAGTTGTATATTATTATACCACGATTACGTTTTTATACACACATTACATCATGATATTATTACATCATATTATACACCTATTCTATTATTTCATCATAATTATTACAGATAATTATCTAGTTTGTGTTATTTATTGTGGTATTTACTTCTCTGTTGCGATAGAACATCTTTTATTTTCTCTATACATTCATAAATTCCTTGTTCTTGTTTCTTTTGTATAAGTGATAGCAAATACCATGATTAATTCTTTAAAATAAGAGGAATAATAATAAAAGAGTAAAAGTAGTTACTAAAATTTTTCAAGTTGTTTTCATTATAAATTCCTTATTATGTTTAAGAATACAACTAGATTAACTTATTTACTTTCGGTGGAGAAATTTTAAAACTCCAAAGAAGACAAATGACTTAATTGGAAGCAGTTGTGCTTTAGCTACATTGTTTGTGTGCCACACATGACACTCGCTGTTAGCTACAATTTAGTTTCTGTTTCCTCCTTTTTTAAAGACTATGATATGATTATATAAGTTCTCCTATCCCTTTCTTCTCTCCAAATCCTCCCACATACCCTTCTTACTCTCTTTCAAATTTATGGCCTCTTTTTTCATTGAGCGTTGTTACACGCATGTATGTAGATGTATTTCTGGATATACCTCACTCCAGATGCACAGTGTTACCTGCAGGCGTATTGTCAGGGCTGCTCATGTGGTTTGGATAACAAACTGGCATGCTCCTGTTTAGGGAAGACTGTTTCTCCAGTCTCAGCATTCCTTAGTTGCCTACAGTGCTTTGTGTAGAGTTGAGGCCTCGGTGGCATGTCTGCTACTGCCCTTGTTCGGCTTAGGTAATCACAGTGGTGAGACTTTATGGGTGTAACTTCTAGCAGGAATAAGCGGCACAATGTCTCAGCAAGTTCCCTGACCTGCTGGATCTTACTCTAGCTTACCCTGGATCTTTCTGGCCCCATTTCCAAACTTTTCCTCGGGTGTTGGGAGCAGGAGTGTTTGTGCTTTCTTGTGTATTGGCATATATGCAATCCTTGCTACCCAGTTAGTGTTTACATTAGACATTAGTTTAGTTTGTGCTTCTATACTATTCTGGAGGCTCCAGTTTCTGGAGGTCCAAGTCAAGGGCTTAGTAAAAACTTTTGTTGAGGACCTTGTAGAGCATAACATCACAGCATATCAGTTTCTCTCTCTCTTTGTCTTTCCTTCTTGCTCGCCACACACACACACACACACACACACACACACACACACACACACACCTTTTGGGAAAGAACACCTCCAAATGTTAACACACATGCTAATTAATCATAGTCATCTGCTGTTATCTCGACTTGGACCAGCTCTGTAAGTGTAAAGGACATTTTTGCCTCCTGAGATTTAACTGGAGTTTGTCAGGATTCAACCTTATCTGTTTTCATTCTGTCATCCTGCTTTGACTTACAATGTCCTTCAAAGTCTGGCTGTTCCCTTTCACCATCCTCATATCTGGAAGCTGCTCCTGGTGCCATATGCTGTAATCAAACTGCACTGTGAAACACTGAAACACGGACTTTGTTCTCACCTAATATTACACTCTTGACATAAATGACCACATTTCTTTACGACAGTAGCTCTCAGACTTTAACACATTTTAAAATCATGTGTGGCTAGATATATGGCTAAATGGTGGAGTGCTTGCCTAAAAAACAAAAGACTCCATGCTTGATTTCTGAAACTGCAAATTAATTAATTAAAACCACTCAGGGGTTTAACAAGTTCACATCTTGTTAGTTATGTGTCCTAGTTTCTGATTCATCTTGATAGCATTCATGTGCAATTTCTATTTGTTGTTGTTCCTTCTTACGAGGAGGTCACATTTTGACAGTCATTAGCCAATAGAATGAACCTGATCAAAGTTCAACTTGTCTTTGTAGGCATCTTGATTTTGACCTTATTTTCTTGGCTTTGTCTATATTATACTCTCACTCTTAGAATATGTCACACACACTCTCCAAATGAGCCCCTAAAAGACTCTTACAGCCTGGTTCTGTGGCACACACCTTTAATCCCAGCACTGGAGAGGCAGGGGCAGGTACATCTCTCTGTACTGATTTTCAGGCCATCCAGAGTTATTATAGTGAGACCTCATCCATAAAACAAACAAACACACAAACAAACAAAGCGTCTTTGATTGTTGGTCCCTTTATGGTCACTGGTGCATATTGCTCTTCTTAGGTGTGATTGTGAGAAGCAGATAAGGCCGCTTGTTACACTTTGTATCTGTATTGATAATAAATTACCATGCCCCAAAACAACTGCACTATCACACAGATCTGCAAGATGCTGCACATACAAACTGATACTAGATAAAAAGCTTGTAATTTATTTAGCTTGAGGAATTATCGATGGAATACGGAAGCTGATTTTAAAAAGATCAAATGGGTGAAGAACAAGCTTTGCATGTATTCAGGATACCCATAGAGTTTAAATAAACATGATTAGGAATACCTTAAAGATTAGAAATGTACCCAAAGTTGTAGGATGCTAGCGCAGTATACATGTCTCCTTATATGATGTATATGATCACCTACATCATAGAAACTAGATATGCTGAAATATATCCTGGTATCCCCATACCTGAAGGACACAGGCAGGCAAAAATAAAAAAATTAAAAAAAAAAGTACAAGGCCAACTCAGTGAGTTTGAGGTTAGAGGCCCTGAAAGATAATAAGGGGGGGGGCGCTCAGAGAAAATATATCAACTTGCACACCTTCACAGAACTTAATCCTTCATGAGGTTCAAATTCAATATTTACCACTCTTTGTCTAGTAATGAAAGTGTAGGTACATGTCAAAGTTGTCTACAAACACACTAAACAAGGAAAATTGCAGGATGTTGATCATGCTGTTGTCAGATTGCATGTCATGCAAGAAACATTAACACACAGAATGAAATAAAGCTGTTTTTAAAGAAGGGAAATTGTCAGCAAAGAAATAGGGGCTCACTGTCACCCATTTTGGTAGATGCTAAATACAGTTTAATCCTATTTTCCAATACTTCCCACAGTAACACAACTATTATGATGTAATTATATACATTTTTATATATTTATAAATAATATGTATATAGATGTATGTATAATATTACACAAATCTGTAAATTTATAATAGTATACATCTATTTATAATTAAGATAAAATTAAAAAAATTATGCAAAATACAAAAGCAGAATAAGAAAACAGTGTTCAGTTCCTGTTCCAAAGCCATGATCTTACAGAGGAATGACTTTCTTCCTCTTATTTTAATAACTCAAGTAATAAAAGTAACCATGACCCACTGAACACAGAACATACCAGGGCTTTTTATTTCATTCATTCTGGTCTTATAATTATTCTGAATCTTTTCTTACAGATATAATATAAGAAAAGCCAAAACAACTTGTCTAAAATTACACAATGAAAAAATAAGAAGTAAATTTGATTACTTCAGTAAATGATAGTCAAATAGTGACAATGGTTTGAAGGGATAGTAAGACAAAACAAAAATGATATCAATAGTTTATTTAGTTCCATGATCGTATAAAATACATAAATATTGACTCTGCACTGTCCATCTGGATGTAGCAGGCATATCCTTCTCCTTCTACATACACTTTTTTTTTTTTTTGTTCAAAGCCTTAGAAAGTTAAAGCAACTTATTCAGGGTTTATTCAAACATTATTTTTTTTTTTTCCTTTTTCCAGAGAGGCTTTCTCTGTTTAGCCTTGGCTGTCCTGTGAGTGGCTCTGCTAGCTAAGGTTGAAGTCAGTTGTCACTGCATAGCCATTTATTTTCTATCAGTCTGTGATGACAGACTCCCTTTTCTTGGCTGGGTTTTGAAAGTCTCCCCTGATTTGAGTGATTCTAGGTCTTGTAAGGAGGGTCACATAGCCCTCAGGACAGATTGCAAGCCAGGCCCTTCACCTGATAAGGAAACTGCTCTAGCATCTAGGAATTCCTAGAAATGCCCCACCCTGCTAAGGATCTTAGTCCAGCAGTGACCTTCCATTGTACTTGGAGATCCACCACTGTTAAAATAATTAAGTACTGTATTTTCCTTCTTGTGATAGGACAAAAATGTGTGCCTGACCCCCTGACACCAGCTAATCAAACACATTCACCCTAGAAATCCCTCCCTCCCTCTGCCCAGGGTTTGTATTGACCTTGATTTCTCAATTCTAAACTGTATGAGATTCTTCATTTATCCTCCACCAAGCTGGGTCTCACTGGGCCTGGGCCTCACCAGACCTGTGCCTTGGCTGCAAGCCGAGCAGGCATGGGCTTTGGCCCACACCTCTGCTGAGCTTAGCACAGCAGCTTCACGGAGCGCTGGAACACTGGTATTGCCATAGGCTTTGGAATGCCCAAGCTTCCACTGCCACCAGCGAGCTCAAGCTGAAAGAGCTAATCTGTAATAGCTAGGGAAAACCTTTTCCACACTCTGGCTTAGTGCACTCGGGCCTCACCCTAAAACGCTCTATCTGTCCCATTCTCAGTCTGGTAGCCAAGATCCAGGACCCCAGTTGGAATCCAGGCCCCCTCCAAATGGACAACAGCTCTGAAACTAGTTCTGTAGACCAGACTGGCCTTGAACTCACAGAGATCCCATTGTCTCTGCTTCTCAGGTGCTGGAATTAAAAGCATGCCACTTCCACCCCTGACACACTTCCTGTGCTCCATTTTGCTGCTGAAGAGTGTATTTTCATGCTCAGGTCATTGCAGGTCTGTACCCTGGTGGTGTAAGGTGTGGGTTTGAAGGCAAATGTTAATTCTTAATCAGTCAATGCTTAAGTTTTCACTAGTTGAGTAGGTTCAGAGAAGCCTCTAATTATATTTACACATGTGAGCAGAGGGTGAAGCATAAAGGATGCTCCAGTGTTGAAACAGATTTTTCATTCTCTTCATGCTCATAAGTAAGTCGATCACTCTAATAAAATAAATAAATAAAACTAATGAGTTGTTGTGGTACACATCTGTAATCTCAACACTCAGGTGGTGGATATAGGGGACGGGCATGTTTGAAGCTATCTTGTAACACTTGACAACACAGAGAGCTCCAGATCCAGCCTGAGCTATAGGACACAAGAATGTAAATAATCCAGCAATACCACTGTTGTATAATCCAGTGGGGTCTACAATATGGTTATCACCAGTGTAACTGTTCTTTCAGTAATCACTGCATTCAAGAATTAACACACAATGATCAGTGTAGTAAGCAAAAATTTATCTGCACTGAAAATTCATGTTCATATTTTATTAATAAACATGTTTATAATTTTAGTGGGTTCTATAGCCATTTCTTAGGATAGCAGTACAAACACAGAAGAAATTGCCTCCCACCCAAGATTGTTATTAAACTATGAGGTTATCATGCTCAGGAAAGTCTTCATAGAATGATGGAGTACATATGACCAATTGTTTGCATTAGGTCACGCTGTCTTCTTCATTACCAATAAACTTTGTTACATGATAGTTAGCAAAATGTTAAAATGGGAATATGATAGCACATATATGTATGACCAATATATGCAAAGACCACTTGAATCATGAAAGCAAATCTATGTTCATGCCAGCCTCGAGGCTGTTCTCTGGGTTTCTTGAAGTGATGGCATTACTAGGCTTAGATATGGAGATCAGAACCTGGAGAAAATCATGAGTGTACTCTACAGAAGAGCTATTGCGAAGAAGTTCCTCATCAGGGTTGTCATTCTTTTATTTTAATTAAATTTTTATTTTTTATATATTAATTACAGTTTATTCATTTTACATCCCAGCTATAACCCCTTCCCTCATTCCCACCCAATCCCACCCTCTCTCCCTCATCTTCTCCCATGCCTCTTTGTTACAGTCCACTGATAGGGGAGGTCCTCCTCCCCTTCCATCTGATCTTAGCCTATCAGGTCTGATCAGGACCGGTTGCATTGTCCTCATCTGTGTCCTGGCAAGGCTGCTGCCCCTTCAGGGGGGAGGTGATCAAAAAGCCGACCACTGAGTCATTCTTATACACACATTTAGAAACTGTTAGCATGTGTTGGCAATATACAGCGGCAATGTTCAGAATCAGCATTAAGTTTATTTTTTCTAGAAATTTGAGAACATGTCTCTATACAATATGACATGATTTTACTAGTACCACAAAAGTAATTATACACACCTATTCCCTAACCACATGGAAAGTTTAAATTGTTGTTCTCTTGACTTAAATCTATTAGCATAAATACATCCAAGTACTTTATCATATGCAATAGAAGAATCCACCAGGCCATATAGAAATCATGTTCAAGTTGTTTCAGTTGATTGAGCTTTACTCTTTTTCAGAATAATGCTAAAGATCCAGTTCAAGAACACTGATTACGACTGTTGTTTGATTCTTTTTTGTTGGTATAACATATTTTAACACTTTCTGCTTTTTAAAGGCTATGTCTCCAGTTTCAGATATGAAAAGAGGAATTTATCCACACTGTAGACGTTGTAATAATCAAAAGCATACACATTTCAAATAGCCACATTGTTGAACAGAGATTTCAGTATTTCTATTGAGTGTCCTTTTGTTTGGTTCAGGTAAAAGTTTGGCAGCAACATTTGCATGCATCCTACATGAGGGAGGTGTCTAAGTGTAGCTTACATATTCAACGGAACCTGCAGAAGTGATCAGTGAATGAACCACCTGTCTCTTTGTAAGAAGTAGCAACTGCTGTGATTATAACACCTTCTCCCTAACTTCTCTGTCTTAAACAAGACACATTTCCTGCTTCATAGTTTCTGTGGGTCAGGAATGGGTCATAGGCCGGATCGTTATCAATCTGAAGATATCAACAGAGTAGGGTCTGCTTCTGAACTCATTCTCAAGTGTGTGAATGATGTTCAATTCTCTCTAAGTTAACTGAATTGAAGGTCAAATTGAATGAGAATCCTCAGGTCATATCCAAGTAAAATCAACTTGTTTTAATTTTGTGACAAGACCACTTTTCATTACCACAATTTGCTTCATCAAAATACCCAAGCAAAGAGGGTGATAAAGAGGATCTGTAAGCAAAAGGAGACTTGGAAGAGACGTGATGACCTTTCATCTCTATTATTTCCTAATTTCTTAAAGGATCCTGAGGTATACCTCTCACTTGCCCAAGAGAATTACTCTAGAATACAAACACTGAAAATAGCAGCATTTAGGACAAAGTCAGTGTTTCACTGAAAATAGACAGGCACCTTAAAACAGCTGAAGAAAAATAATAATATAGAGCAATTTTTCCATATCATTCCTTGATTACAGCCAAATTAATCATGACTAGGAAAAGCACCAATCAAACTGTGTAAAACCAATCTTACACTACAGAGATTTACAAATGAGTAGATCTTAGCCTTGCCTCTTAAAATTCAAATCTGCATCTGTTTTCCAGTGAACTTAAAAGGGTAGCTTACAAGAAATACTTTTTTTTTTCTCTTCATGAAAAGTAGAAGGCTAATGGGATGGCAGCTACGATTCATTAATTTTAGCAACGTATGAAAATTAAAAGGCTGACTTTTAGTTTTTGGTATTTTAAACAATAGTCACAGTTTATACAGATAAACAATAACTTTTTCAAGAATTGTCAGGAGAGTTTATTCCTTTTTGCTTTGTCTTTTGTCTGATAGCTTTTTAAAAAAGTTTCAATTATAACATAAAACCTGTACATAGAATATTTGGAAAGACATAACAAACTAGTAAATAAGTAGAAATTGCTTGGGCCAGACATAATCTTTCCACCCAACTTAGTTATCAGATTAATAGCCTTAAAAAGTACATTTTGAGCTGTGCAGTTGTTGCCTTTTCCCCTGCTCTGAGAAAACATCTGATAAGAAGAAGCTTAGTTTTATGAACTTGTTTGGGCTTAGAGTTCTAGGGACACATTTATTTTGGCACAGGGTCAAGAGATGAATTGCTTAGGCAGTCAGGAAGCAGGAAGTGCGGCTGGAAGTGCTACCTAACCCCAGATCACCCAAGACCTACCTCCTTGAGCAAGTATTCCGTCTCAGTGCAGTACAACACGCTGGATGCCACTGCTCAAACACATGAATCTATAGCTGACATTTCACATTCAGATCCACATTATGATATACACCTGAACTCAGGTGGCTGAGGGAGGGAATCATAGTATCTCCACTCTGGTAACCTAAAGAGATCCTGACTTGAATGGACAGGGAGAAAGAGAGAGAAAAAACATTGTGACACAGAATAAAAACAGTATGTTATAATAAAAATATATAGCTACAAAGAGAAACCCTGTCTTGAAAATCTCATACATGTATGTGCATATATACACATATATAGTATATACATATATGTGAATATATATATATATATGTTCATGTGTTCAAACTACTGGGAATTTTTAGTACATTAGGCTTCTGTTGTTTTATGTAGTGCATAATTTACATGTGAGAGGTTTGTGACTTACTATTCTAGCTAATAGCAAACATGATTGTTGAAATCCCAGTTTGGGGAGTTTTCCTGGAAGATTATCCGTACTTTTCTTCATAATCCAAACCCTCTGTTTTGGATTTCTAATCAGTATTTCATGGATTAGAAAAGCACGTAGGGAACTGGGTCAGCAGAGGGCATCGTGTGAAGCAGTGTGAACTAATGCTCTTTAAAAGTGAAGGCCAGAAGGCAGCCATCGGAGACTGCGAGCAGAGGTGAGGTCTGTTCCTTGACTTCCGTGCACCAATTCTGGTGCCAGCTCTACCTGCAGTCCTAGGGACAGAAGCCATTGGGAAGGCCGGCAGAGGTGAGGCCTACCCTGAGCACTCTGCACTAGTTGTTAGGCGCTGGCTCTGCCTACAGTTCAAGGGTCATTGGCCACTGGAGACTAGGACCAGAGGTGTGCTCAGTGTGTTCAGTGGCTTCTCTGCACCAATTCCCAGGTGCCAGCTCTCCCTGTGGCACCAGGAACATTTGCCACTGGAGACTACCAGCAAGAGGTGAGGTCGGCCTGAACCATCCAAGTGCTGGTACTCGGTCTGCAGCTCTGCCTGCACTCACAGAGGTGGCAGCCATCAGGGAATGCCAGCAATGGTGAGGCCTTTTGCATGACCTCCACACACCAGTTGCCAAGTCTCAGCTCTGCCTGCAATCTCAGAGGCCATAGACTTCAGCAGCCACCAAAGGTGACAACCATCAGGGATTACCAGAGGACTCCAGGGACATCAGGGACAATCAGATGACTAGAGGACAGAGCAAGAACACACTCAACAAGACCCAGGGAAATATGGTACCACCAGAACCCAACTATCCTCCTACAACAAGCCATGGATATCCTAACATACCTGAAATGCAGAAAAACAATCTTAAATCTAATCTGATGAATATTAGAGAGGCCTTTAAACAGGAAGTGAATAAATCCCTCAAAGAAACATAGGAAAATCCAATCAAACAGGTGATGAAAATTAATAAATCCCTTAAAGCAATACAGGAAAATACAAGCAACAGGAGAAGGAAATGAACAAAACTGTTCAAGATCTGAAAAAAAAAAATAGAGGCAATAAAGAAAACACATTCTAGGAAAATGTGGAAAACCTAGGAAAGAGAACAGAAACTACAGACACAAGCATCACCAACAGACTACAAGAATCTCAGGGGTAGAAGAAACAATAAAAGATATTGATACATTGGTCAAAAAATGCTAAATCTAAAGTTTCTAACACAATACATGTAGAAAACTTAAGACACCATAAAAAAACCAAACCTACGAATAATAGGAATAAAAGAAGGAAAAGATTACCAGCTCCAAGGCCCATAAAATACCTCCAATAAAATTATAGAAGAAAATTTTTCTAACCTAAAGAAAGAGATGCCTATAAACATCCAATAAGCCTACATAACAGCAACTAGATTGGACCAAAAAGGAAATTCCTCCTGCCACACAATAATAAAAACACTAAATGTGCAGAGTTGAAAAATATAAAAATGAAAGCTACACGGGATAAGGGCCAAGTAAAGTATGAAGACAGACCTATTAGAATTACACCAGACTTCTCAACAGACACTTTAAAAGCCAGAAGGGCTGGACAGATATCTTGCAGATCCTAAGAGACCACAGATGCCAGCCCAGACCACTATACCCAGCAACATTTTCAATCACCACAGATAGATAAAACAAGATAGTCCATGACAAAACCAAATTTAAACAATATCCTTCCACAAACCCAGCCCTACAGAAGATACTAGAAGGAAAATTCCAACACAAAAAGGGTAAGTACACTCAAGAGAACAGTAGAAATAGATAATTTCACACCAGCAAAAACAAAAGAAGAGAAGCACACACACTCACACTATCAGCACCAATATCAAATTTACAGGAATCAACAATCATTGGTCATTAACATCTCTGAATATCAATGGACTCAAGTCTCAATAAAAAAGGCACAGGTGCACAGAATGTATAAGAGAACAGAATCCATCATTCTGCTGCATACAAGAACCTCAGCAAACAAACATAGATATCACTTCCAAGCAACGGGTTGAAAAAAAAAAAGGTTTTCCAAGAAAATAAACCAAAGAAACTAGCAGAAGTAGCTATTCTAATCTCTAATAAAATAGACATTCAAGCAAAAGTAATCAAAAGTGATGAGAAGGGCACTACATACTCATCAAAGGAAAAATCTACCATGATGGCATCTCAGTTCTGAACATCTATGCCGCAAACACGAGGGCACCCACATTTGTAAAAGAAACACTATTAAAGCTTAAATCGTACATTGAACCACACACATTAATAGTGGGAGATTCACCACCCGACTCGGATAGGTCAATGAGACAGAAACTAAACAGAGAATAATGAAACTAACTGATGTCATGAATCAAATGGACTTAACAGATATCTATAGAACATTTTACCGAAAAGGTATACATAGAAGAGTAAACCTTCTCAGAACTTCACAGAACCTCCTCCAAAACTGAACAACAACAACAACAACAACAAAAATCAGTCACAAAGAAAGCCTCAAAAAATACAAGAAATGACTTTGTATCTTCTCAGACCACCATGGACTAAAGCTGGAACTCAGCAGCATCAGAAACAATAAAATGCCTACAAACTCATGGAAACTGAGCAATTTTCTACTCAATCACCATCGGGTCAGGTATGAAATAAAGAAATTAAAGGCTTTTTGGTATTCAATGAAAATGAAGGCACAACATATCCAAACTTATGGGCACAACAAAATCAGTGCTAAGAGGAAAGTTCATAGGACTAAGTGTCTTCACAAAGAAATTTGAAAAATTACAATTCTGGCAACTTAACAGCTCACCTAAAAGCTCTAGAACAAAAAGAAACAAAAACAGCAAAAACGAGTAGAAGGTAGGAAATAAACTCCTGGCTGAAATCAGTAATTTAGAATTAAAAAAAAAAAACATAAAGAATCAACAAAACTAAAAGCTGGTTCCTTGAGAAAATAAACAAGATAGGCAACCCTTAGTCAAACTTACTAAAAGGCAGAGAGATAATATCCAAATTGACAAAATCAGAAATGAAAAGAGGGCATAACATGAGACACCGAGGAAATCCGAAGAATCAATAGGTCTGACTTTAAATGCCTATTCTCCACAAAACTAGGCAGTCTAAATGAAATGGAAGATTTTCATGATAGATTCCATTTACCAAAGTTAAATCAAGAACAGGTTAAAAAGTCCTGTAACCCCTAATGAAATAGAAGTAGTTGAGGAGTGCAGGATGGTGATGGTGGAAGTAGGAGGGAGGATGGGATCGGCAGGAGAAGATGGAGGGCCTATGATAGGATGTAAAGTGAATAAATAAATAAATTAAATTTATTAAAAATTAAGAACAAAACCAAAAGACGCAGAGATGCCCCCCTCTCCCCTGGGTTTCCCAAGACCTGTGATAGGCTAGGCTCCTGGGAGGACATAAGGCTGACCCTAGCTGAGACTCCTAGCAGCAGGGGATATTGAGGGTGAAATAGCCTCCTTCTATAGCCA
>REGO01000829.1:300601-336483 GCA_010120015.1 Rhombomys opimus
CATCACCAATAGTGCCAGTGGACCAAAGGTCATGCTTATTGCTATCAGCTGTTTTGGTTGTGGCTTCTGGCTGGTGGTGACTGCGCTGCTGTGGTGAAGGCCAGTGCTCACTCTGCTGTAGCACCAGGCTATTTCCTAAGGCAGAAGCCACGCATGGAAGGTTCCTATCACCCATTCTCTCCTTCCCTAAACTTACGGGAGCAAACCTTGGAGCTACTTGAGGGAGTACAGAGCAGCCACATTCTATCTCTATAGCTGTGTTCTCTGAGCTGAGGAATCATACCTGCTCTAGCTGCTCCTGACCTCTACAAGGCTGCTACCCCAGCAGTCTCTTCACACTGTCCTTTAGGAGTGAGACTTGAGACAGGTAGGTTTGCTTCTGATTTTACCAAGGCAAATCGACCCAGGAAGCCGCCTTTTGTCATCACCCCCCCCCAGAGCCTTCTCATTCTAGTGATATCATAGGACAGGTTGGAGGAAAAGCCACCCCATTGGCTGTCCCCTCATAACCTAGCTAGGATCTTGTGAGACCCACCATTTACTTTTGGTTTGTTTTTCATAACATTTTAAGTTGTTCTGTAAACTAGCCTCATAGAGGCAACGGGTGACATTATGTGTTGCAGGTGGCAAATGGTACCAACATTGGGGATGTGCGAAAGTTTCCTAAAAAAATGTTTATGAGCTTTGAACTGCTTCTTTATGACCACTTCATTAGTCTAACACATTGTCTTAAAACCTACACACCCTTTTTTTACAGTTTTTTTCTTTTTTTATTAATTTCAGTTTATTCACTTTGTATCCTCCCTGTACCTCCCTCCCTCTTCCCCCTCCGAATCCCACCCTCCCTCCCCTTCTCCACCCATGTCCCTCCCAAATCCACTGATGGGGGAGGTCCTCCTCCCCTTCCTTCTGACCCTAGTCTATCAGGTCTCATCAGGAGTGGCTGCATTGTCTTCCTCTGTGGCCTGGTAAGGCTGCTCCCCACTCAGGGGGAGGTGATCAAAGAGCAGGCCAATCAGTTCTTGTCAGAAGCAGTCCCTGTTCCCATTACTATGGAACCCACTTGGACACTGAACTGCCAGGGCTAGAGAGATGGCTTAGCTCTTAAAGGCTAGGCTCACAACCTACACATTCTTTTTTTTTTTTTATCAGTTACATTTTATTAATTCTGTATCCCAGCCGTGCCCTGAACCCTCATTCCCTCCCAGTCCCTCCCTCCCTCCCTCATCACCACTGTGCCCCTTTCCAAGTCCACTGATGGGGGGGACCTCCCCCCATTCATCTGATCCTGTTTTATCAGGTATCTATAGTCCTTTTTCCCCTCACTTTGGGAAACCAATTGGTTACTGAGCTACCACAGGCTACATCTGAGCAGAGGTTCTAGGTTATATCCGTACATGGTCCTTGGTTGAATGTCAGTTTCAGAAAAGCACTCACTTGTGCAGGCTTTTGGTGTTTTGCTTTAATCTGTATTTGTTTTTGTTATTCTGAAATGGGTAGGCTAATCCTCAATAAGGGAGTAAACACTCCATTCTTGGCAGTGTTGAAGTAAGGAATGTTTTCATTCCACACTAGTTACATCCAATAAATCGTAAATTGTTCTTGATTATACTAGTAAATATAATTTTAATTGGACAGTTGGTCCTGTATCACTGTATTAGAAATTTAACCTTTTCTATAAGAGCTTCCTGTTTGAGTCAGGGAAACCATGCTGAACTCTTCATGTAATCTGACCCACTATGAATTTAAACATGACACAAATGTCCTTAATGTTTGATAGACATCGATCACAGTCTTCTGCCTTACTGGAACTATCCTGTGTCTCTTCTCTTCTTTATATCTCTGTACATTGTGGTTGTCTCATCCTGTAACCTGTAATATTTCACTTCACAACTTACGTAACTGTTCCCATCTCCACAATGTAGGGTTTCATGTTACAATATACCACCAATCACCTGCTTTTTTATCTTCAGTCCTTTGAAAGTTCAGAAGTAAACATTCTTAGAATATCTATGTTTGAGGACAATATAAGGTTAAATTAGTTAACTCCTCTTCCATCACAGACCCTTGGGTGTATCTTTATAAACTTATCAGCATTTAAATGAATTTTGTTGAATTTATATATTTCTGTCTCTTCTCCATTCATCACTAGCTTTTTTCTTCAGTGCTTCTTAGTATTTAGCATGGTTCATGTCAAACAAGTTAATTTTACTCATATTTGTGAAAACTCCCAAGAAAATCTGACACAAATGCATATTGTATTTTTTTCAATAGACACTTTCACAGTTTAATTTTTCAAGTCAATTTTTTGCATATAATCCAAAGATCAATGAAATCTATTTGTAAAATGGCAAAAAAAAAGGAAGATCCACAACACTGGGAGCACAAATTATTTTGCCTTTGAGGAGAAGAAAGGCTATAAAAGTGGTATATTGTGTATATTGATGTTTGCAATTGTTTAGAGAAAAACGTTTTAATATCTCCATATGCAAGATCAAAGCTGTGTTACCAGTCACTGCAGCCACTCTACTCTTGACTTTTAGTTTCCCTCCACATCCACGGCCTAGAGTAACTCAGAATATGCACAGACAGCAGCTACTATGCACACAGGTCCCTGCCTTTCAAGAATTTTTCTTCCAGTCATTTTTAAAGAAGATTGATGATACTCTTATGAAGACAGACAGCATTTTCAACGAATTTACAGTGAAAAAGTAATGCTTCGTGTATTGTCTTCCTATTTCAAATTATATTTAAAAATAACTGAAAACGGTTTGGAAGTATAAAGTCAATTTCGGGAGTGACATTTTAATGGCATAGGTAGATGCATGTACATTTTTACTTTGTTATCCATAACTGTGGAAAATTTAGCACCACTGTCAACAATATTTGAAGTCAGTTTTATATCACTTAGATTGATCAGGAATTTTTATCTCTCAGAGATCAAGAAACTATATAAATCACAAAAGGGAGGTTCAAAGCTAATAAAAATCTCCCATTAAAAGAAATGGAGCATAATTTCCACAAGAAGTTTCATAGAACACGTGAACTTTAATAAGTTTATATTGGCACTCTTCAGTTTATTTTCCCTTTTTAGTCATACAATTCATGGACAAACATTTAGAATATTGTCTTATCATGACATTTGAAAACACTATCATTTTAAAATTTGATATTTATATTTTATAATCTAAATGGGGTAAAGAAAATGAGAAACAGTACATAAGTCATGACCATTAAGGATAGATTGATGATACATTCCAGCAGTTACTTTTCAACAATTTTTAATGTGTTAGATAAAGCAATTACAAAAGCAAGTATGCACAGAAGTCAATGTATTTTATGTCTAGGGACAGCATAGAATCAACCATTAGTGAAACATAGTTCCTCCAGGGTGCGCCATAGACCTTCTTAACTACAAGTTAAAACCAAACCAAAACCCAAAACAAGAAAGAACCCTTTCATTCTTGAGTCATTTTGTCAGGCATTTTGTCCTGTTGTTCAGGAAAGAAAGCAACTGTATCTCCTATTTGCCATCTACAGTAACTGTCACTAGTTGTTTCATGCTGCTACTGTGTCTTTAAAAGCATCCTAAAATGGAAGGTTTTATTCTACTTAATTATTAAATAATTTGGAAATGCCCTTTCCCACTGCACTGAGACGATGGGGGAGCACATCCCACTGTCAAGTCTGAATCTTTCATGTAAATTGCCAGTGACTTATGTTCAGAACTAAACCACACAAACGAAAAATGTCGGAAAGAGACAAATTTGTCAGTCAAAATTATTCAGACCATCCACTACATGTTCAAGTAAAGAACACATGTTAGCCTTAAAATTATGCTACATACACAGTTAATATAGCTACATGTAAGGTATACATAATATTCACTATGTAATCAAACTAAGTTGTGTAAGCACAGAGTTTTACTAATTGTAGTTTGGCATTTCTTTGGGTGCTAGTATTATTCTGTTCTCTGTATAATCATTCAGTTTTCACACACCCTTTGATTTTGCATGCAAACAATGAAGAATATATAATATAGTTACATATATTATATATACATATATATAAATATACATATATAATACATAGTGGTATCCATGAATAAACATACATGTTACCATAAACATTTATAATACAAGTCTAATTTTACCTGTTTGTGTGTTTCTGTCAGCAGAAGCTGGAGTCGTCTGCTAATTTGAAACATCAGTTAAGAAAATGATTCGATCAGATTGGACTGTGGAAAAATTTCCTTGATTAGTGGGTGATGTGGGAGGTTCCAGCCCACTTTGGGTACTCCCTCCTGGGAAAGTGATCCTTGTTTGTGCAAAAAAGCAAGCTGAGTGAGATATGGACAGCAAATAATAATCAGTGTTCTTCAGTGGGCTCTGCCTCAGGACCTGCCTCTTGGTCCTGACTTCCCTTCATGATGGACTGTGGTTCGGTCATGTACTCAGAATAAACCCATTATCTTCCAAGTGGCTTTTTGTCACAATATATTTTCACGGCATTAGCCACAGAACTGAGACAGTAGTATTGATTTTCTGATTTACCATTAGCTGTGAATTTTCATTTTTAATAGTTGTTAATTATTTTTCATCTCAATAGTGTGAAGGAGATACCGTGAGATTCCAATTTTGATCTCCTTGTAAGAGATGGCATGTGAAGAAAGAGTTGTTTCACTGCATGACAATAGAATAAATATTCACTACACATTTAGCCATATACTCTGAAAGACTTAAGGTGACACATCTATCATAAATTTACAAATGTGTGTTTATAAAGCATATATGAATATTTTACCATTGCTTGTGTCTCGGAGTATTTTAGAAATAGTATTTATAATCAATAATTTTTAACTGTAACGTGGTTATTTTATTAAGGATTTAATATAACGAATTTTCAAACATAATATACCAGGCACTGACACTAACCAGGCTGAGAGTCAGCGCGTCTCAGTGCAATTCTGTGTGGTTGGAATAAGCATTCCGAAGCTGTGCAGCTCACGTTGAATTTCCACCTTAACTATTGCATACATAGTTTATCCACCACCAAGAAGTCAAAGCCTCTTGACAGAATTTGGACTATAAGAATAACGAGTTTCGCAGCCTCCTTCGTGAATCAAGAGTCCACTCCCTACACTCAGGACTTCCTCAACACATAAGCATTTACCCTTTTCCACTCCCGTATGACAGCGTTCAGCATGTCTTGTTACACTGAGTTTTAAGCAGCACAGTATTTTTCATAGTTTCTCACACAGGATTTAACCACGTACAGTTTTATTTTATGCAGATACATGCTTAATAGAGCAATACTAGTACATTTTCAGTCACATGAAGCACTCTCCTACAACAGATGTTAGAGCAGAGTCTAAGAGTATTGCTCTACCACCCTCATGAACAACGCCTGAACACATTTTTAACACTCTCGATTGTCTTCTCTCTTCTTGTTTTATTGCACTCCAAAACATGTGTGTCGAGATGAAAGGCTGACAGATTGAGCTATTAAAAGAGAAGTCTTACTGAACATATTTCTTTTATGTCCAACCTTCTTCTTAGATGGTCTCAAAAATCATTCAATTAAAAAGCTGATGAGTTTAGAAATGGCCTCCTTTAGAAAGAACGTTTTATTTGTGTCAGAATATAAGATCTTGCCATATTCCATTTTTTTGAAACTCTCTGCACTGGGTGAAAATTAGAAATATAAAAGTAACTCTAATCAAGGATTTTATGGTTTAGAGCTATCCAGATGCAGAAGAGGGATAATACATATAAAGTGAAATCTAGCTTTATAATAAAGATGAATATAATTTTTTTTAATTTATTTATTTATTCACTTTACATCCTAATTGTAGCCCCCTCCCTCAGAGATAAATATATAGGAAAATAAATGAATATAAAGGAAATCAATCCCTTCTCTTTAACTCATGGATGTTCAATTGTTAATATGTGCCCATTATTTTATCAAAATATATGAAAATAATATCAAATTTTTAGATTTCCAGGAACCTTTTTCTCTTTTCTAATGAAGTAGAAGAATGGAAAATGTGAACAAAACTATAAAGATTTAATTGCTAAGATGAAGTATCACAGAATTTGTGTCAGAATAACAGAGATGTCAGCACATCAAACAGAATGAACTGAGAGAGTGCCACTGCATGGACTGAAAAAATATTGTTGTAAGCTAGATCATACACGGGAAGATGTAGATACTGATGAAAATCCTGAAGATCATCACCTTGCAATTAATTCCAGTTCTAGCTACAAAGACTTAAAAACAAAAACCAAGAACAAAAACAGTCAAGAACTCTCAGAAGTGTTCTCCACTGCTGGTGGGGTGCACACTTGTACAACCACTGTGGAAACCAAATCTAGAGGTTGCTCAGAAAACTGGAAATAACCTACCTCGAGACTCAGCTATACCTCTGCTGGGCATATACCCAAAGGATGTTCTACCCCACCACAAGGATATTTGCTCAACTATGCTCATAGCTGCTTTATTCCTAATAGCCAGAATCTGAAAACTGCCTAGATGTCCCTCAACGGAAGGATGGATACAGAGATTGTGGCACATTTACATAATGGAACACTACTCAGCAAATAAAAACAAGGAAATCATGAAATTTATATGCAAATGATGGGATCTAGAAAAGATAATCCTGAGTGAGGTATCCCAGACCAAGAAAGACACGCATGGTATGTACTCACTACTAAGTTGATTTTAGCCATACAGTACAAGATAATCGTAGTACAATCCACAGACCCGAAGAAAACAAGGGGAGCTCAAGGGAAGATACTTGAACTCAGAACAGGAAACACAATAGACATCTGATGTAGATGGAGGATCGGAAATGGGTGGGGGGGCATGAAATGGGAGGATAGCTGGGGAGGGGAACAGGTGGGAGAAGAGAGGAATAAGGACTGTGAAGAAGAACTGAGAGAGAGAGAGAGAGAGAGAGAGAATAGAAATCTGGAGGACCATCTCTGGGACATGAGAGGCTTTTGGGGAGTCTATGGAGGTGACACTACCTGAGACTTCAAGCAATGGGTGCTAAGGAACATACAGTTAGCACCTCCTGAAGGAGGAGGAGGTGAGGAGGACACCAACCCACACATAAAACCATCAACCCAAAATGTCTTCAAAAAGTGTAGGGACAAAGATGAAACAGAGATTTAGGGAATGGTGGATCAGTCACTGGCCCAGCTTGAGACCCACTCCACTGGAGAGGGCTGAGCACTGTCCCTATTAATGAACTCTGCCATGCTTGCAGACAAGAGTCTAGCATAACTGTCTTCTTAGAGGCTTTGCCTGGCAGCCGATGGTGACAAATGCAGAGACCCAGGGCCGAGCAATGGGCTGAGCTTTGGGAGTGTTGTGGAAGAGTGGGAGGAAAGATCGAGATCACCTATAGAACGATGACCTATGGAGCGATCTAACCTGGGCCCTTGGGAGCTCACAGAGACTGAACCACTAGCCAAGGAGCTGGCGTGACTGAACTTAGACCCCTTACACTTATGGAGCAAATGTGAAGCTTAGCCATCATGAGTCCCCTCACAATAGTAGGGGCTGTACCTGAATCTGTTACTTGCTGCAGGCTCCCTTTCTCCTAGCTGGTCTGCCTTGTCATTATCCAGTGGGAGAGGATGTGCTTAGTCCCTCTGAAACTTGAGATACCCACAACTGGTACCAATTTGTGGTCTCCTCTTCTCTGGGAGGAAGGAGAGGGGTGGGGCGGGTTAGGGAGTGGGAGGAGAGGAAGGAGGGGTGCATTAAGGATGAAAACCGATTAAACAAATGAATAAATGGAAAAATGTGTCACAGCAAGCGTGGTAAGGTATTGTTTTAATCTCAGCACTTGGGAGGGAGAGGTACGTGGATCTCTGTGAGATCTAGACTGGTCTACAGAGAGTTGCAGGCCAGCCAGGGCTACATGGAGAGCTCCTGTCTCAGGCCACTATGATAATAGTGCTGGTGATGATGATAACAACAATGTATAACCATTTTAATTGTCACAGCTTTCAGACAGCTATTGCATCTGTGTCCATTCCTTCTATATAGTAAGATTACTTCAATCTAGACTAAATGTTAGCGCCTTTTCTTGTGTTTTTGAATGACAAGTTACCTTGAGAATGACTAAGAAAAAAATTATTTTTTACTGAAAAATTTAAAATTAAAGTTTAAATTTACAAACTCCTTTTCATAGAAAGAAAAATTTTAGCACTCTAGCTTGATGCTAAGTAAATAGTACTCTTTTTTGTATTTTATTTTTTTATTTTTAATTCTTTATTAATTACACTTTATTCACTTTGTCTCCCCCCTGTGGTTCCCTCCCTCCTCCTGTCCCAATCCCTTCCTTCCTCCACCTTCTGCATGCATGCCCCTCCCCAAGTCCACTGATAAGGGAGTTCTTTTTTTCCTTCCTTCTGATCTTAGTCAATTTTGTCTCATCAGGAGTGGCTGCATTGTCTTCTTCTGTGGCCTGGTAAGGCTACTTTAGTCATAAGGGAAATGCAAATCAAAATGACCCTAGGATTTCACCTTACACCCATCAGAATGGCTAAGATCAAAAACTCAAGTGACAACACATGCTGGAGAGATTGTGGAGAAAGGGGAACCTTCCTCCACTGCTGGTGGAAATGTAAACTTGTACAACCACTCTGAAAATCAATCTGGCGCTTCCTCAGACAACTAGGAATAGTGCTTCCTCAAGATCCAGCTATACCACTGCTAGGCATATATCCAAAAGAGGCTCAAGTACACAATAAGGACATTTGCTCAACCATGTTTGCAGCAGCCTTGTTTGTAATAGCCAGAAGCTGGAAACAGCCCAGATGCCCCTCAGTGGAGAAATGGATGCACAAATTGTGGTATATCTACACAATGGAATATTACTCGGCAATAAAAAACAAGGAAATCATGAAATTTGCAGGTAAATGGTGGGATCTGGAAAAGATCATCCTGAGTGAGCTGTCCCCAAGGAGAAAGACGCGCACGGTAAATAGTACTCTTCGGAGGTCCATCTGATATTTGGAATGCTGTATCACGCTCATTTCTTCTCTGACATTAATGTACATTGTTATTTTTTCAAAGCCAGAAGATAAACTTTTTAAAGATATTGTTAAAAAGCAATGCATATGAATCAAAAATCCACAGGAAATGCTTTTTTCCTCACATCTTTCTTTCTTTATATTTCTCATTGTGTTGAGAATAGTAGCAAGCAAGTCTAGACCCTTTAGAGAAAGAAAGTATGTTCGTTTTGGTGAATACAATGCATTATTTAGTTCGCTAACTTAGGATATTATGTTGGCAAGTGAACAAGAAAAGCATGATAGATAGAAAAATTCCTTTTTCCTGTTTCAGGAACAAACTGTTAAGCCAGTGAAAGATTTGGACATCTGGGGCAATAAAGAGAAATAACCACACAGTCTTTTCAAGATTCAGTGTCAGTAGTTGGAAGGGAATTTAAAAAGAAAAATGAGATGAATGGGGATAGAAATATGTTACATAATTTTAGTTCACTCAATTTTTTAATGTTCTCTGTAAACTCAAATTCTTCATTTTTTTCATCGTCTCAATTTCTTTTAGATTGTAGTTTAGTGGAGAAATAAAGCAATACACATACGTTGTAATTTCAGAGCATATAAATATACTTAACAATGACTTTCTTGAATACTTTTATTTTGAATGATAAATAAGTAAACACATGCATACATGTACTCAATTATCACTGATTCAGTGTGTGAATTATTTCATTGATATCTCAACATTCTTAAGAATTTGCTACTTGTATACATAATTGGGAACTGGAATGTCACAGGGTAGATACTTGGAAATTAAATGAAACACACCACTATCTAGAGAAACGCTGCTAAGTGGATGGAAAGTTCTTCCTGAAAGGCCTGTCAGCCCAAAGAGATTTGAACTCTGCCCTGGGAAGCTGATATCTTCCAGAGTGGTGATCCTGTAAGTGAGGAGGTGGGTGTAAACAGTTCAAACAGTCCTAAAGAAAACAGAAGAGCTCTCGTTTCTGATTCAAGGATGTTAAAGAGAACAGGATTGCAGGGATAATGGACAAGGACAGTGCTGAGCCTGCCTCCTCCTGTGAAATATGAAGCAGACATGGTCACTCGTTCTTGAAATTGTCCCATTTCATTATTTGTTGTTAATATACAAGTTGGCTATGAAGGTAAATACTCTTTTTTTTCCCATTAAAAAGTTGAATTAGTGAAAAATGTGTGACAAAAGAAGAAAAAAATCTGTTTGAAAGTGCCATCACTCAAAAATACACTGCATACTTACTCGAATTAAGACTCAAAACTAACAAAATAACAAAAGGATAGAATAGGGAGAGAGACAGAGACAGAGACAGAGAGAGAGAGAGAGCATGCAGTGCAATAATGTCAGTGCCATTAATAAACAGCTCTACTCGGGAGATGTATGTCTAAATGTGTGCATACATTCAGAAGAGATGTTAAGGAGCCCCAGGAAGTAGCATAAAGTTGGCTCAGTGATTTGACCTCTCCGTGTTCAGAATATTGACATACCTCTGAGTAACAACAAAGAAGATTGGAAGATGTTTTTTCCTGAGGAAATGTTCAAACTTTAGACATTGTGACATGGTCACAAGTTAGATATCCCTGCTTAGAGTTTTAATGACCATTTAACAAATAATGATTCATAATAAAGAACTCCTTAAAAGAAGCAAAACAAACCAAAACCATTCATAATAAAAGGAAATAATAAACAGTTTTACATAATTTAAACTATGTCACTAATTCTCAAATTGGAAGAATTGTGAGGAAGGTGCCAATAATAGAAATAGTGTTTAAAATTTGATATTTTTTCAAGAATATTTTGCCCAATTAAATGTTATTAAATAAAGGTTATTTGACATTAAAGTTGACATTAAATATTGTATGTGTTTCAAAGGATGTGAATTATATCAGAGATCAGAAGGAGGAAAAATTCAAGGTAAGGTGAGAGTGTGTGTGTGTGTGTGTGTGTGTGTGTGTGTTTAATTTTGTTTTTCAGAATTATCTTTCTTATATCCAGCATAACAGGGATAATCTGAGCATTTTAAACACTAGATAAGACATACTTTTTAAAATGGCTTCTTTTATTGTTAGAGAGTAAAGATCTCTCAGTAAACTGTTAGCAGTGCCAACTGTTATTTTTACTTAACGCATAGTTTTTCCCCAGGTTGCCTATTCTCATGGTTGACCTATGAACTCAGCAACGAATACAGCTTCATTCATCAAGTATTCGCTTTATGTTTACTGAAGAAATACGTTCCTAATATGGAAGACAGAAGCAATCACCTCATGTAGGTAATATTTAGTGGTGAAAATTAAGCAAGCAACATCAATTTATGAGCTGCATAACTACAAGTGTTGTACAAAATAATGGCATATATAAAGCTCACGGGGTGGTATTAGTCGTAATTTAAAAGGAGTGGTGAGAACAAAAGTTACTGACAAGAGTATTTATATTTCATATACCATGTATGCAAAGTAAGTGATGGGTGGCTCACAGAGACAGCTCGAGGAAAGTGCTGCTGCGAGAATCGGCTGTGAAAGGCCCGGATGTGTGTGGGTGGAAGATGATCAAGAACTGTCCTTGGGCACAGTGAGTGGGCAAATAGAGAAAGTAAGGAAGAAAGCTGGCGTGGAGGAGAAAACATATGGATTCTGTACATCGTCAGCAGCACAGTGACAACACAATAGGCTTTTAGAGTGTGAAAGGTGACGGCGAGTAAAAAATTACGATGTGACAAATACACGCCATAGATGATTTGATAATACAATTGTTTGTTAAAATTAATAAGTCACTATTTTTAAATTACACCATGAATTATTCGTTGTTGCATGTGTATGTGCATGTGATGTGTATCTGTTCGAGTGTATACATGTGTCTAACCGAAAGCACTGCACCTCCACCTCTGCCTCTGTGCACACGTGTGTTTACAATTGCTCATCTCTTCACCCAGCTAATGAGAATCTCTGACTTCACCTGCAACTCTCCAGTTATCACTCATTTAGCCTGTTTCCCTCAAAAATCTGTGTCCTAAGGCTAGGTTACAGATGTCTTCCATGCTTTCCTGGGTTTTACGTAGGCTCTTCTCAGCTTCCAAATTCTAGTCCTTAGGATTGCACACAAATCCCATCTTCAGCCCAGTTTTCAGCCCCAAATTACACACTCAGAAACAAAATGTAAACCTCCTTTAACTGTGACCAATAATTGGAGAGTATTGACCAGAGAAATCAAACAATGCAATTACTTTTGATGGTATTCTTTGAAGTTTGTGTTGAGAACAAATACCACAAAAAGACTAAAACCCAGAGGCTGGAAAAGTTGCTCAGTATTTAGGATCCTGTGTTATTTTTTCAAGAGGACCAGCACCACATGACGGCATTTAGATTTGTCTTTAACTCTAGCTCAGGGTGATCTCATTCCCTCTTCTGGACTCATGTGGCACATAGCTGCTCTAGTGCACACACACACACACACACACACACACACACACGCACACACATCTGTGCGCTTCCTTATAAAAGTTACATGGCTTCTGTTTGCCCTGGCAGCTCTAACTGAATTAAAATTCTTTGAGATGCTCATACTTTGGGTTTGTGAATTTGGGTATTCGTCTGTAAGACTTTTTAAAAAGAATATAAATGAAATAAATTGAAGTTAAACAATGCATAGATAAATAAAAGCCAATGTAGTCGGAGCCCCATCTTTCATGTATGATTAAAAATTATCCTGACTTCTACAACCAGTTCATCAGCCTTGATAATCTCATGAGATGTCTAAATATTCTGGACCTTTAAAGATGTATTATTATACACAAAAAGCTATCGTCTTCCTTGCCTTGCTGTATGCTCCTAGCGATTTTCCATCCCCTGATGGCCTGTCTATCCTTGGCTATACATTCCTACGTGCTCTAATGCTTTTGGGATTGCTAGTGAGCTGGCTCCCTCAATGCAAACCCCCATTTTGTTAGACCCGAAGCCAATTACAATGTTCCAGAATGTTCTTCCTGATCTCTGAGTACATTTTCTAGAGAATAATAACCTATTCTAGGATGCGGAAATGCCTTCAATCCAAAACATCTGATAGTAGCATATGATAAAAAATGTACAGAATTATTCAATTAGGAAGAAAGCCTTAGCTTTGAAGATGGGCTATTGAGTTTGCAAGAGATGCTGAAGCTATCAGTAAATACTTAGATACGTACCCTAGCTATCACTAAGTCCAGGATACAAAAGTGAATAGAAGACTGAATAGAGTATTGGCAATTCTGAACAGCTCTTTATATAAAAAGTATCAGAACTGTGTTACAGGTGCAGATAATACATTTAGTACAAAACATACAGTGGAATTAGGCAGCATGGAAACATTCTTTTGAATTTATAAAAGTAAAAATGTTCTTTGCAGGCATATAGAAAGATAACAGCTTTGATATGCCCTAGAACATTTTATAATCTACTCCTCAAATATTGCAAATTGAAAAGCAAATACATGGATTTGGAAATGTTACTTCTAAGAGAACTTTAAGAAATATACATATTTAAACAAATTTAATTTATTTTTAGAAGAATAATGATACTAGTTTTTACATACTTTGATTTTTTCTTTTTTAGTTTGTTTTTATTTTTGACTACTGAGGTAAAAAATAGTATACAGATTTTAATTGGTGTCAGATTTTATCAGAGGGAGGAAGATACAGATTAATTTTCTTGATCAAAAGGAGAAAATACTTTTTTTTAAAGCAGAAATTGCATTGGAGAGTCAATTATATGACTGATTCACTGAAGTTACTGTTTGCAAAGAATATTACCTAGATATGTTTGCTATTGGAAAGCTTAAAGAATTCTTACTATCAGAAAATAAACCTAAAATATCAGAAAAATCAATGACCAATGAAAGAAGCAAGTTTGTCTAAAAGTCTGACATGAATGTGGGATTCAAGCTCTAAAGCAAATTAAATTCTCTAGAGCTGCCTATCAGCCAGCCACGACAGGTTTGAAGGTCATTGTTGTTGGCTATTTGGCTAAACTTCAACTCAATTTCATCCCTGACCAGTGATTCGAAACTGACCCCCGCAGATGAGCAGCCATGTGGTACCCCTTGCATATTAACGAGAAAATTCCCTGCCCCATAAAGGAACAGATCCGATTTGAAAAGATGCCTTGTGAGGAGAAATGCAAAAGGCCTGAGAGGACCGCCAGGGCTTCCTGAATTGCTCAGCGTATTTATCGATTCCTCCCTCCGTGATGCGGTCTGGCCAGTGAAGAATGCTCGTCTTCTCCATGTGGGAACGGACACAGTGAAGAAGTAAACACCTGGATCACAGCACTTGAAATTATTTCTTCTTTATGAATACAAGGCAGCCTTGCTTCCTACGATATTGATTCTGTGGTGTCGTAATAGATAGCTTTAAGTTATTCATTTGTTTTGTGCCCGGTCTTCTGCTCTTGGTGTCCCAAGGGGGTGAGAAACAGGAAGCCTGAAGAAATCAAGGCAAAATATATAAGACATTGACGACTCCATCATAGATTAAATTCAGAATTAAATATTATCTTCTTTTGCTTAAATGTACTTTGTTTTATTATCCAATTTTTGTTTTTTAGTAAATGTTTCTGTATCCTCAGAATGCATAGGTAAAAATAACTGTAGGCCAAATACATGGTAGATGAAACAAAAAAAAAAGTACAATGCTGTATAAATTGCTTTCATATTTTCTGTTTTTGTGATTTTTATTTTCTCACTTGAAGCAGTTGTAGAAACAGCAGTAACTGGAAGAATAGTATTACCTCCTGATTACTCAATAAAATGAAATACAATTGTGAAAAACTTGTCTTCGTGCTAAGCAGGAAATGTTGATCTACAAACTTATTTGACGTGCAGTATCTGACTTCCAAAACTTATAGCCTCCCTTGAATTTAGAGAAAACTTCTATTAAAAAAATGACATTAACTGATTGGCCTGTTCTTTAATTACCTCCCCCTGAGGGGGAAGCAGCGTTAACAGGCCACAGAAGAAGACACTGCAGCCACTCCTGATGAGATCTAATTGACTAGGATCAGAAGGAAGGAAAAGAAGACCTCCCCTATCAGTGGACTTCGGGAGGGGCATGCATGCAGAGGGTGGAGGAAGGGAGGGATTGGGATAGGAGGAGGGAGGGAACCACAGGGGGTTCAAAGTGAATGAAGTGTAATTAATAAAGAATTAAAAAAATAAAAAAGAAAGTTAAAAAAGTGAACTTTTGACAATTTAATTAAGTGTGAAGTTAACTTCAGTCTCTATTATAAAACCAAGCCTATATGACCAAACTTTTATGCTTTCAGGTTTTTTAAATATTTACGATAAGAAAGTAAGCGTCATTCTTTTAAAAACAACTCTTGTTTTGAAATTCTGGAAACTTGATTGAGAATGTTGAGCAAGGCTGGTAAGCATTCTGTCAGTAACTATCAGCGAACCCCACCATATTCTGAATGTGAATGTTTATCACTTTATGAAGTCCTGAGCTCTGCCTTACTCTGCTACCCTGGATTAATGATTTTCCTACTGTATGGTTTTGCTACTACACACCAATACAGCACACACACACGCACACATATATAATATGTATATAATTTTATATATTTGTATGCATATCTCATGTGTATGTTTTATACATATTATGAATATCATAAATACTTAATATATACGTATCTTAATATATATACATACATACAAACAAAAAATATGTACATGTTTGAGCTTACTTTTCTCCTGTGATAAAAATTATAACCAAACACTGTGAGGAAGAAAACGTTTGTTTCATCCTGAATTTTCAGTCCATCTCTGAGGGAAATGAAGGCTGGCACTTAGAGGCTGGGAGTGAAGCGTAAACCATACAATAGGGCTGCTTGCTGTCTTGCTTTCTGTGCCTTCATGGACAAAGTTTCTATACACAGCAGCCCATCGGCTGAGAGCTGGGCCTGCCCACTTGAGGATAGGCCCTCTCACACCAATGAGCAATCAATGAAATGCCTGATTGACATGCCTACCAGCCAATACGATGAAGTCAATTCTTCAGCTGAGAGTCTCTCTTTCTAGGTAGGTCTAGGTTTGTGTTAAGTTGAATATATATATTGATGAAATTCGGCTGTTGTCTTGAAAGGACATAATTTTCTGCCTCCATAGTTTCAAGTGCTTTATTTTGTAAAGTTGGAATTATTTTATATTATTCTCAAACCAACATGAATAAAAATACTTTAATCATGAACACGTTTCCCCATGGATTGGATAAATTGCTAACCAGTGGCTCCATGTAATTTAGAATCAACTAAATATGAGACTGTGCTGTTTCGACACTTTGCACATGGTATTACCTCAAAACAACTGCACTGAGACCGTGGTCCGTGCTGTTTCTCACAGTGATCCTGCCTCGTTCTGCCTTGAGATCCTCTGTTCTCCATTCCCCTGTTCTTCATGGGTGACATTGCATTTTCATTCTTCACTTTCCACGCAATGTGTGAGCATTTTATTAAAACTCTTCTTGTCATGGCTTGAATTTCTTAGGAAATTTCACAATTATAGGACCTTCACAGAACACTGGGCTAATCTAAAGTTGTTGAACAAATGAATTAGCGATTGGCAGGGAAATGCATCACTGATATTACAAAGGAAGGGTCAAAGATTGATACGTTCTGAAGAGTTGCTGGCCTTCACACATATATCAGCAACAGAGGCTGAGGGCTAAGCTTATCCTTCCCTGTGTAAACTCGATCAAAAACCTTTGTACATGAACCACCACGTTAGCACAGCAAATACAAACGGCCTTCCACAATGCGTGACTCAACCATGATGCTCTAGTCACTTACCAGACCTGGTTCCTATGCATGTGTCTCTCCTGTACCACACTTTTTTATCTTAATTTTGTCTATAATGACTTTTCCAATAGCTCATTTTCTTCACATACTGATAGGTTGTTAACTAAATTTTAACTGTTTTCTGTGTGACAACATAGACAAATAAAAATGCTGATTTTAATCTCCTGAAATATTTTATCTTTGTTTTAGAATACAGTCTAGTGGTAATGCCATCACACAATGCATCCAAACTGCTCTGTGTAAGACCCTAAGAGTGGTCATTTTCATGGAGGCAGGTGAACACCAGAGCCTGAGGAGCACATCTCAGGGATGATGTATCCTCCAACTGTACCTGAACACATCTGTCTTCACTTTGTGAATTAGTGTTTGGAGGATTTGTTTGCTTGGTTGTTTGTTTTGGAGACAAGGTCCCCTTTGCAGCCCACGCTCTCTGTAACTCCAAATTCTCCTGTCTCATTCACAGGTATTTATTTTCCACTAAACACAAATCACATTCTCTACTGTCCTTTAATTTGAGGAAAAAGCATTGCCAACCACGAAGCGCTGCTAGCAGGCAGTAGCAGCAGCATCAATAACAGTAGAACATGTATTAATTAACTGCTAAGTTTTTCCTCATGCCTTCCAGGATCTAAATGTTACGTTCAATGCTATAAATCAACTTTTAGAGTTCCAGACATGAAGCTATTTACGGTAAATTTCATAAATACCCTTCCTTATAATGCCTTTCCTCTAGTTCTGACTAATGTCACCTCAGAGCACAAGTCTCCATAGAAATGAATGGTACAGAACTATATCTGCGGCAGGGTATTTGTTCCCATTGTGAACCCCAACATTGTGAACTGTAAAACCCTGTTTCTTCTTTGGTGTGGTTGAACACTATCACACACCTTTACTCCAAGAACGTTCTGTTTATTGTAAACAGGTGATTTTGGTGTGGTTCAGCCATCCCTAGCACACACCTTTAGTCCAAGAGTTTTTGTACACAGGAATTAATAAAGTTAAGCCCTGGTGAAGAGGAAAAGCAAGAAACCAGCTGACAATGATAGAATAGGAGGGACTTTGTGTTGAGGGATTTAAGACAACATGTAGAAATAGAAGGGCCTTTAGCTCTTTTGATTCTTGGCTTTTGGGGCATTTTGGGCTTTGATCCAGCAAGCCTATGGCCTTGGGTTTTTGGCCTTTCTTTCCTGGGATGTGAGCTGAGCTAGTGAGCCTTTTGGTTTCTTTCCATTGGACTTGAGCTGAGAAGGAAGGTCAGCTGGTTACTATCTCTGCCTATCCAAGCTAGCAGGTTTTCACTTCAGCATCTGGCTCCTGAATCTTTGTTGGTAAAATAGAGTGGATGGGGTGTTTATTCTTTTTATAACAACATATATCTCAACAAAACAACATGTAAACACACTATATACTTCTGGAATGTTTTTGATGACTAAATCTGAGAAAACTGGGAAAAATCTCAAAACCAAGGGTTTTAGGCAACTCAGCATTGCCCTGCATGCCTTGCTTTTGTTTTTTTCCTGAGCAGAAGCCTGGAAGGATTGTTTAGGAAGTGAATGGTAAGGTGGATTCTCCAGACCCATGGTCTTCCATTAAGAGTGTGTAAAGCACAGATAGCAGACTCTACTTCAGGGGTTGTTTCTATAGTTCATGAACCACTGATCAGTTTGACGGGTTATGAAAATATTACACCAATTTTCATTTATCAATTTAGTATCCTGTCAGTTTCTGGACTTTAGTCAACAAATCAAGTGTTTTCTTGATTTGAATCTTAAGCGTAGAATCTTAAGCGTCCTCTTTGCAGTCATGACACATGTGTTGCTCTCTAAGATTAAAGCACGAAACTGAACAGAAATGACTGGCCACCTTTACCTTGCTTTGGATTTTATAAGAAATAATTTTTGGTTTTTTCTTCACTCAATATGACTTTGGGTATGCATCTCTAGTATATAGACATTATTATGTCTATAGATATTATTATTTTACACCTAGTTCTTTGATTTTTTAAAAAAGCCATAATTATATTTTTACTCTAATACCTGCTTAACTGTGTCACAAATATTTTGATGCTTTTGACTCATTTTACATTTTCCTTTTCTAGTTTTTTCCTGTTTTGTCAATGACTTGAACACTCAAAAACGATCTATGATAAAATGTGTATATTCTGTGGCTTTTTCTCTGTGTTTGCACAGAGGCTGAGACAAGAGGAGCCTTTTGATGCCAGTCTATGACAAACAGACCCCATATCAAAATATCATTTTTAAAATCCAATTTAAGACTTTCTTTATATACTGAAATGTGATCCATAGGGAAGAAAAATTACATTATATGCTGCAATGAATGCATGTTTCTTCAATTTGAACTCAAAATCCTTCTGCCATGGCCTCAAGCTTTCTGGAATAATAGGCAAGGGCTTTGCCTGGAGAAATTCCAAGTTTCCCTGGAAGTGTCTTGTTGAGAAATATGCACAAACTATTTTTATGTTCACTAAGTACATATTCTTCCATCTTAATTTTGCGACTGTTGTTGAAAATCTAACCCAAACACAAAATATATTTTAACAGAGTGAGAATTATAGGAATCTTGTATAAATCCTGCCCCTGAATTATTTATTTATGGTATTAGTGTTTGAAAGACTGTCAGAAGCCAAGACTCAACATATATAAAAAATCATGTCTGTTCCCAGTTAGACTAGGCCAATTCTAAGGCATAAATTACCCTTTTAAAGTGGTGCTCATAGAGAAGGCCTAACCTTCATTTCTTTGGAAATGGATCCTCTCTGCTGTGGAAATGTGGCCTGAAAAGTCTTGTGTTCTTCTCCTGTTACCACATCATTTCTGTCACCTCTGTGTCCTTTGCTAGTTCTGTCTCTTGTGTGAACTTTTAATTTTGGAATTCTCTAATTTAGACCTCCCCCCCCCTTTTTTTTTTGGTTCTTTAATCTTTTCACATTTTTATTTACTCTCACACCTTTGGAAACACCATGTAGTCACGAAGCTTTAAATACCATCTATATGTGATCATGCCCAATTTAAATGTCCATCCCAAACTTTGCCTGGTATAATCAGAAGACTTGCCTTTGAATGATTACTTCAGTGTTTAAAGCTGCATTTTAATCTTCTTGGTGAAAACCTAGTCTTTTATTTCATTTTTAAAGTTTATCTCCTGAGCTCTTCTCTCACGTCCACTTAACTAACCTCTTTGTTTTCTGCATCTTTGTCCAAATTGCCTAAATCTCCACTTAATTGTGAATCCTAGCCTGACTACTTTGTAAATCTAGCAATCTATCACTTGCGTGTTTTATTCACTTCCTACTCAAACCCTTCATGTAATTCAGACTACATTTGTTTTAAATATTTTAACCCTTGTCTCAGCAATACTATATTTAAAAATTTCCTCTAAATTAGGGCTGCGAGTGTGACCATAACATCCTATAAGATGAAATTCTTAGTTTGAGAGAAATATTTTATGTTAGTATGTTTATTTCATTTTATGGACATATACAACTAAGATAACTAATTAGCAAATTCATGCCCATAATTTGAGGATAATGTTGAATTGAATATTTGATAATTCTCTTTCTCTCTCTCTCTCTCTCTCTCTCTCTCTCTCTCTCTCTCTCTCGTGTGTGTGTGTGTGTGTGTGTGTGTGTGTGTGTGTGTGTGTGTACCATAAAGTAGATATATAGATTTGGCTATACAAACAAAGCACAAATATTTGTATCCAAAGACTACAAAAGTCCCTGGTGTTAATAAAGAAATAGGGACCTGCCTTGAGGTACTCAGTCTTGTTAATAAAAATACTTAAGGGTGGGGTTAAGAAGAAACTGGAAGAAAACCTTATTATAGTTCAAAAGAAGCCCAGGTTAATCACTGCAGCTGCCTGTTAAAAGGAGGATAGAGCTGAGGAAACAAAACTTTATATGGTATGTATTACATAGGCATGGAATCAACAATGAAAAAGTAGCATAGGAGTTTTTAGATTAGAATAGGAGTTTTAGACAAAGAATAAGAAAGCTCAACAGACCAGAAAGAGTATACTTAGGTTCAGCAGCTCAAAGAAAAAGACAGAAAAAAAAAAGAAAAAGTAAAAGTTAAGCTATGGCCTTGGAACTGTTGCTCAGAGGATGGAATTTCTGTGAAGATAACAGATTTTCTCATTAAAGAGATACTTATTATTTCTCTATTTTAAGATACCCTGAGGCACACTGGTCTACCTGAGGGGTGGTTCCTTGGCCAGGTGAATGACTTTGGATTCAGTCTTATTTTCTTCCATCTCTCTCTCTCTCTCTCTCTCTCTCTCTCTCTCTCTCTCTCTCTATCTATTCACCTTACAGCCTGACCCCAGCCCCCTCCCTCCTCTCCCCCCTCCAGCCCCCTCCTCCATTCCCCTTTTCTTTCTTGTCAGAGAAGGGAGGGTTCACAGTAGGTATCAACCCACCCTGGCATCTCAAGTCCCAGCAGGACTGGGCACATCCTCTCCCACGGAGGCCAGACAAGGCAGCTCAGCTAGAGGAAAAGGATCAAAAGGATCAAAAGGTAGGCAACAGAGTCACGTGGAGGTGATCAAAAAGCCAGCCCATGAGTTCATGGCAGAGATGATCACTGGTCCTATTATTGGGGAACCCTCTTGGAGACTGAGTTACCATGGGCTACTTCTGTGCAGGGGTTCTAGGTTATCTACATGAATGAATAGTCCTTGTTTGGAGTATCAGTCTTAGAAAAGACCCTTGTGCCCAGCTTTTTTTGGTTTTGTTGTTCTGCTTATAGAGCTCCTGTTCCCTCCAGGTCTTTCTATCTCCCACTTTTTTCATAAGATTCCCTGTACTCTGCCCAAAGTTTGGCTATGCACTTCAGCATATGCTTTGATACCCTGCTGGGTGGAGTCTTTCAGAGGCCCTCTGTGGTAGCCTCCTGTCCTGTTCCATTTTCTCCCTCTTCCAATGTCCATCCCAATTACCTCTCTGAATGAAGATTGAGCATCTTACCCAGGATCCTCCTTCTTGATTAGCTTCCTTAGGTGTAAAGATTTTATTATGATTATCCTTTATTATATGTCTAATATCCACTTATAATTGAGTATATACCATGTGTGTCTTTCTGCTTCTGGGATACCTCACTCAGGAGAGTTTCTTTTTAAATTTATTCACTTTGCATATGGATTGCAGCCCCTCCCTCCTTTCTTTCAAGGCCCACCTTCTCACCCGCTTTTTCCCCTTCCCTGCTTCTTCTCAGAGAAGGGAGTCCTCACCACCACGTGCCATCCAGCTCCTCCACTTCATGTTGCATTAGGACTAAGTCCTTCCTCCCTACACGTATGGAGCTGAAGGCCAGCTCAGCCTTCATGTGGCTCCCTTAGCAACTCTGACAGAGGCTGTCATTGACATGGATACTCTAGGTGTTTCTTAATTCAAGCAAGATGAAAGCAGAAAATTAACCATCACAGATGTTTTCAACAGTCTAGAGAATTATCTACAGCAGTTGTGCTTTTGGTTTTCAATGAAAGAATTCAGTAAATGAATGAATGTAAAAGTAAAAGAATTAATAGTGAGTGCAGATAAAAAGAAGCCGCAGCTACCACAACATTATCAAATCCACTGTGCAAAATGTACAGCAGAAACTGAGTAGGGAAGCCAGCCTTGAAGAGTGAGTCAGTCAGGGCTTCTCAGAGGAGCAGAGCATCCCACCAGACAGGATTCCAAGTAAAGAACATCATTAAATTTGGTCTTAAAATCATCTGGCAGAAACCCACTGTTAAAGTCTGCATGAAACAGCCATGCTTAAGTTACGGGGAGAGTTTCTGATGCAGAGTATTCTTGCCATGGAGTAGCTGTGGAATTATCTTTCCCACTCCAGGAATTCTCCTATTGCAGGATAAATATGGAAACCTCCACTGGAAGGAGCCTGCCTCCTCGCTGTCGTCAGGACCACAGTGTTTCTAATATACTTAGCTGCCTGTTCTTCTCCTTTTTCCTTGTTTCACGTTTGGTCACCAGCGTGTCCCAGGCAATCCTGCAGAAGACAAAGAAGGGCCCTTTTGCTCCAGACTGCTTTCATCAAGCTTAAGTCCCACGTGGCAATTTACCCAAACAACTTGTCACAAACAAACAAGGTTTCAGACCATGGTGTTGGTCTCAGCCTCCGACAGCCTCAGGTTGCCCTCATGCTTCAGGATTCTATGGTACATTGCTAAGTCTACAAACACTTAACTGTCTAGCATCAGCCTAAACCAAAAATAAAGGCTCCTCAAGGCATTCTCTTAACTGTGAAGCCTTCTAACATATATTTGGAAACATTATCATTGAAAAAGTAGGCAGGGACAAGCAGGAAAAATCCAGACCAGCCTAACAGGGCACACACAAAATTCTGGAACTCTGTGATTCTGGAACTCTGTGTTCCATATTTAGAGCTTCTGGTGACATCATTATTCATAACTATGTTACCTTGTGGAACCTAGAAACTGACATTAGTAAATAAATTTTGTTCACACTTTAAAATTTCAACACTTCCCCATGCATGGTCCTTGGTTGGAGTATCAGTTTCTGCAGGGTCTCCTAGGCCCAGTTTCTTTGGTTCTGTTTTTCTCCTTGTGGAACTTCTGTCCCTTCCAGGTCTTTCTATCTCCTTCATCTTTCATAAATTTCCATGCATTCTGCCCAAAGTTTGCCTGAGTCTCAACCTCTGCTTTGATACCTCGATCAATGGAGTCTTTCAGAGGCCGTCTGTAGCAGGCTCCTGTCCTGTTCCCTATCTTTTTCTGCTTCCAATGTCTATTGCATTTGCCCTTCTCAATGAGGACTGAGTCTTCCTTTGGGGCTTCCTTGTTTAGCTTCTTTAGGAGCATAGATTTTAGTATTTTTATCCTATATTATATGTCTAATAACCACTTATGAGTGCATATATGCCATGTGTGTCTTTCTGCTTCTGGGTTACCTCTAAAACAACTGCTCAGAGGTAGCCCATAGACTCAGTCTCCATGTAGGTACCCTAGTAAGGGGAGCAGGGGTTATCTCTGACATGAACTCGGAAGCAGGCTCTCTGATCACCTCCCCATGGGGAGTGCAGGATTGCTAGGCCTCGGAGGAAGACAATGTGGCCAGTCCTGATGAGACAGGAATGGCCAGGGTCAAATAGAAGGGAAGGAAGACCTCCCCTAACAGTGGATTAAGGGAGGGGTAGAAGAGGGAGGGTGGGATTGGGAGAAGATGAGGGAGGGGCCACAGCCAGGATACAAAGTGAATACATTGTAATAAATAAAAAATAATTTTAAAAAAGAGAAAAAAATAAAAATGAAAAAAATTCAACACTTCAAGCACACGAATTTTCAATGTGTCACAGTATGCATAGCTTTACACAATTTTATTATTTTATCACATGTATGATTTCATGTTACCATCACAATCAAGATTCTCAACCTAACCATCATGGAAAACTCCCAGGAGCTATGGCTTTCTTGTCCCACCATATATCCTCTATTCTATCATAACTGTGGAGTCAGCAGTAAGTTTCTCCTCTTTATAACTATTGCATTTCATAAGTGTTAGTGGTTGAGACTCTATGGTTGAATTTATTCAGTGAGTATTATCTCATCTCTCATGGTTTACGGAAATTGTGCATAGAAATAGCTCTGGCCTGTCTATTGATTGGTAGCATTGCGTGTCATAGATGCATCATGGAGAGCTTAATCATTTACCCATCAGGAGACATTTCATGAATCCCCAATTCTAGGCTATAAAAAACAAACAAACAAAGCAGCTATGAATATATTTCTGTGCGATTTTTTTGAGTCTATGTGAAAATTGATCATAATTTCTATGGAACAGCTGTGTGTAACTGGTGAGGGACATAGTCGGCGTTATTTTCACATCTTAGTTACAGTTATTTCTTGTTTTACACATGTGTGTTCTACAGACCACGAGTGGAAATGAGAGAACAACTTTCAAAAGTGGGTTTTTTTCAATCAACTATACGGTTTCTTGGGATGAAACTCAGGTTCACAGCCTTGGAACCATGACCTGCCATGGTTCCATGGCTGAGCCATTTCACCAGCTATGTAAAGGGGGTTTCATTCTAAAAGGCATTGGAAAACTTTCTTTAAAGTAGTTGCATTAAAAATGAACTAAAATAGGACACATTTGTGGAACATAGGACTAGAAAAAAAGATTTTAGAAATGTATTTATTTATTCGCTTTACATCCTGCTTGCGGGCCCCCTCCCAGTTCTCCCCTCACACACTTCCCACCATTCTCCCCTTTCTTCGCTCTCCTTCTCCCAGAGAAGGGGGAGGTCCATCCCCGGCACCAACCTGCCCTGCCACATTATGTTGCTGCAGAACTAGGCAGATCCTCTCCCACTGGGGCAAAACAAAGCAGTCTAGACATGGGAACGGAATCAAAAGGGAAGCAGAGTCAGAGTGGGCTCCTGTTCCATAATTTTGAGGGTTCACATAAAGACCAAGCTGCACATCTGCTACATATGTGCAGGGGGCCTAGGACCACTCCATGCATGATCTTTGGTTGGTGGTTCAGTCTCTGTGAGGCACCAGGTTAGGACTGTAAGTACTGCAGTGGAGTATGCGACCACTCCTGGCTGCCTCGATCTTTCCCCCAACTCTTCTGTAAGAATCTCTAAGCTCTCTCTAATATTTGGCTGTGGGTTCTACATCTTTTTCCATCAGAAGCCTCTCAGAGGAGTTATGCTAGGCTCCTGTCTAGAAGCATAGTAGAGTAACATTAATAGTTCAGGGATTGGGTCTCTCCAATGGGATGGGTCTCAAGCAGGGCCAGGTTTTTGTTGGCCATTCCCTCAATCCTTGCTTGATCTTTGTCCCTGCACATCTTGTAGGCAGGACAAATTATGGAGGTTTTGTGGGTGGGGTGGTGTTCTTAACCCTCCACTGGAAGTCGTGCCTGCCTAAAACAGGTGGCAAATAGAAAAAAAAAAGCTAAGATTATAAGAATAATCAAACAAAGGGAAAATAAGAAATTCATTCTTATCACAAGTGACAAGTCTTGTTTGTGAAAGATTATAACAAGATGGAAAGACAAACAGAAGATGGGAAGAACCACTCTTGAAAACAAGAGCGTACCTAAAATATAAGAATATCAGCAGAAATGTCTATGGTGGGAACACAAAGGAGGGAGGCAAGAAAGAGGAAAATGATAAAATTACATTTTAATTACAAATAAAATAAAATTTAAAAAACTGTTTTAGTCACCGTTTTCCCCTCAGGGAAGCCTTCCGTGTCCTTGATCTCACCCCACTATGCACAGAACCTAAAGCTGTCTAGAATTTTTCCAGGAGACAAAAATATGAAGAACACATGGGAAAGGGGCTTGAGCTACCTTCTTTTTTACTTGGCATTGATATTATGTGTTTTCTTCTTAAATAGTGAGATTCTAAAAAGAAAAGAAGACTGAAGCCTTTTATGGAAGTTCACAAATCAACTTCCAGAGATTGGGAACAAAGTGCATGCAACACGTATGGAGCAACAGTAAAGGTTGGACTCTGTGTTTTGTTCAAGACAAGAGACAAAGTGCCTTTGGGAGATACGTTTTTTTTTTTTTTCATGTTAAAATTGTTAGCAGACATTTTAGGCTATCTGTGTTTAATAGTGAGAATCCGTGTTTACCCTTCCCACACTGACTAATGGTAGTCTTGGTGGAGCTATTGTTTTATGATATTGAAATAACTTCATATCACAAGCAAGGACTTAATCTCCCTGTGTCAAATAAATATCCAAGTAGAAGTGTTAGTAGAAGGGTGGAAAAAAGAATTTGTTTTCAAAGCCATTTACACATTAGCAGTAAGAAAATAATGTGCAGGATCAGCCATGTAGAAAGCGATCTTGAAATGTTCAATGACTGGGTCATAATAACAATCATATTTCAAAGTAAAAAGAAACCATAACCAATGAATAAAAGAAATGTTTAAAAAACGAAGCGAAAAAAGACTAACACAATTGCATGCAAAGATTTTAAATCATTCATGTGTTAATGTAGTCATGTTTGTATGTTTTTTAATGCATAAGATTATCAATTAAGTCTTTAAAATCCTTTCATGAATCTCAACAGTATGTTGTAATCAAGTTACTTGGCAGATGGTGAGGAGGGAAGAAAGCTGGCAGGAGGAGATGTGTTTTCTGTCGTGAAAGCCATTGGTATATAGATAACAAAATAATCTGCAATTTTCTATCATATAAGGTTATGCTAGCAAGAAAACAAGTCATCTTTAAGTTACTACGTGAGACCATCCTACCAGAATGAAATTACTAAAACAGATCCCTGGTGGATCGGAGAAGCATGACTCCTTCTTAGTCCGCCACGTTGTGTATTTTCTGTACTTGCACACAGAACCAAATGGCTGATCTTTTCAAATGCTCATTTTTATATTTTTCTTATGTATTTTCTATTATATTTTATTAAATCATAATCCTACTCTTTAGGTAAATTCTCTACTTTCTCTTCACTGTTTTCTTGGCTTCTAAAAATTAACAAAGTCATGAGGTTTCTTCATCTATAGTTGGAAAATTGATCATTTTTAAGTATTCCTAAACCATAATTTAGCTGTTAGCATTTTTCTGTGACTCTGTAGAAAAGTAAAACATATCACAGTGGCAGAGGTATCAGCTTTCTCCCACTCAGTGACTTTTTGTGTGTTCATCTATAATTTATTTAAAGAAATTCATTTTGGCATAAAAAAGATTCATCTGTTCCTCAGCAGTGGCTGAAGATTTTCAGTAAAAGCAAATTGGGATTATTCCCTAAAATATGAATGTTAACATGCTATACATAAAACTATAATAAAGTACTGTTCTTTTGGTGCTAGTTTATTGAATTCTCTAGATATTTACACTTCCTTCCCAGTTATTTTACATATGATTTCTGACTCACCCTGAATACTTACATTTTTCTAAGCACAGTAGAAACCAATATCATGTAGGAAATAGATCAATGAATATCTTTAGTAGGTTTAAATTTAAAAACTACATTTAAATATTAATATCAATTTTAATATTGTATTACTTCTATATTGGTGTGATTAAAATGCCATGACCAAGGAAACTTACAGAAGGAAGGGCTTATTTTAGTTAAAAAGTCCGGAGCTTTAGAATCCATCCTTACTCACAGAGCAGAGGCAAAGGTCAAGGTGGCTGCAAGGGTAATCTGAGAACTCACACCTTAGACCATGTGCACACAGCAAAGGAGTAGACTCACAATGGCCAGAGGCTTTGAAGCCTCCTAAGTGGGGCACATCTTCCAACAAGTTCTACCTCGATCGCCCCCAAAGAGTGCCATCACCGAGAAGTGTTCAAATGCCAGAGCCTATGAAGGACAATCTCTTTTGAACCAACCCAAACATCCATAAAATAACAGCTAATTCGTGATTCTTGAATGTGCATTGAAATGAAGCTTTGCAGCTGGTCATGTAGCAGGCATCTGAAAAGTCTACATCTCAGAGTTCTGAATAGTAACACCTCAGCCATCATTGCCTGCAAGCCTGCACCAGAGTGTGCTGCTCTCAAAACCAAGCTCTTTCCATGCCTGCATTTTTGAGGACGAGCAGCTGAATGTCTACCCGTGGATATTTGTCATTAGTTCACAAGCTGCAAATGCTCATGAATTCCACAGTGAAAATTCTGCAAATGAGACGTAAATTTGCTGTTTGTTTATATATGTCTTTACTGTTAGTCATATATAAAGTAGGTAAACTAATATAAAATATAATAACAAAGTTTTGTAAATGCATTATATATAATACAACACCCAAAGCACATGTAGGGAGTGGAGAGAGAGAGAATGAGATCCCTGCATCTTCCATCTCCACATTTCCCGTTCTTCACTCTTGTCTACTCTAGTCTACAACCTCACTGCACATAATTCCACTCCTGCCTCCTAAGCATTTCGCTAAAAGTCATGGTCTCTCATACGCAGCACAATTTCTATAACTGGAAACCTCAGTAGGCAATGCGCGAATCCTGGCATGCTCAGTGATAGTCTCCCCAGAGAAAATGTTCCCCCCCACAAGGGTTAATAATTAATAAAAACAACTACGTAGCGACTGCACACAGTTTTATCTTTTGAATTTTTTAATTTTATACCTGTATGTGTGTGTGTGTGTGTGTGTGTGTGTGTGTGTGTGCCACATACGTGTGGATGTGCTCAGAGGCCAGGAGGGGACATCAGATTCCTCAGAGCTGAAGTTACAAGTTGGATGTTGGAAACAGAACTCAAGTCCTTTGCAAGAGCAACACGTGTTCTTGCCTGCTGAGGCACCTCTGCAGTCCATAGACAGTTTTCTATGGACTGGTGATATCTCTCATCTGTGAGGTGCTTTCTGATCCCCAGTATTACAAAAACTCTAACTATAGAGTTGATCTCAGTAAAGGGAGAAAAATTTATGGTGTCTCAGTTGCAACAACCTACAGATCCTTTGAATTAGTGAGCCTTACTGGTCCTGTGTTATTAAAGACCATTCAAGCTTAGAGAGTAGAATAGTGAGTCTGTTGATATGAATTTGACTCTGGGACACACATGACGGAAGGAGGGAACTGACTCTCAAAAGGTGAGCTCTGACCTCTATGGGAACTCTTGGAAGGCATGTGCATACACACACACACACACACACACACACACACACACACACACACACACAAAATACACTCATGTATGCATGCAGGCACACAAAAAACACCTATGCATACATAAACACACAAATGATAAATTAAATTTATAATTAGAGAGCAGTATTCATCTCCCCACCAATTCCTACTTTCAAGGGCTATAAATTTATTCAAGGTTGTAATTTCATAATGCAAGAGATAGCTTGCCATTGTTAGCCTCAGCTCTGGGTCTTGGAATTTCTATTAGAAATAAAGGGACTCTGGACTCCTCACTGCACTTCCAATATCACACAGTGCAGAACCTCACCCTCAAATGCAGCATTCTGAGAAGGCAGCTTATTCAGGTACATTCCTCACTAAAGAGGGAGACCTAAAAAGACAGAAACTGTCATTGCTTGCTGGAGTCCTGCTAAGAGACCTAGGGTGTCACTAAGAAATTTCAAGACATAGTGTTAAACTACATCTTCAAGTCAGCAAGACAGACCTTTGTCTAGAATGCCTCGTGAAATTGCTTCAGTTTAAAACAGGGAACAGGAATTTCACTACAACGAGAAATTAAGCCAGAACTGGAAACTCTGCACTTGACACCCCAATGCAATGATTGAAGCAGTAAAAATTTTAAAAAGAAAACTAGCGCAAAACATGGTAACGAGAATGTTTTGGATTGACCGCGAAGCCTGGCAACATTCTGCTCTTGCGAAGGGGTCCCTATTTTCCAGATTCAAGCGGAAAACAATCAGCTGCCCGTGGTATCATCTACAACAATAGAGCATCTGCTTCCTATTAGAAAAAAAATATAAAGTAAAACAGCTGACTGCCACACTAGAGACTAGCCCAGCATTTCCCTTAACAGGAAGATCCAGGAAAGATGAAATTGAAAAGACCCAAATGAAGCTACTTGATTCATTTATAATCAGAGAGATTACAACCCAATACTACATTCTGTAAGAAATATTAAAGGGCTTACTCCAGGTACAAGGCAGGATTAACCTCACAAATATTGTCCAGACAAATTATTAAGTAACAAACACATGCCCAAGGAATCCGAGGAAGGTAGGTTGGAAGAGCAATGAGTACTCATTAGCGTGTGCTCAAGTATAGAAGATACTAGAGTTTCTTCGCCACAATATCTGGCTCTTGGCATTAAGTTACCAGTCATAAAAAGAAGCAAGAATAAAAGCATTTTCTAAATATACACGACCCTCCCAAATGACACATGAGAGATAGAAGGCAAATCTTTAAAACGGGTCCTACAAAATTAATTAGTTAATTAAAAAAGTATAAAATAACTCACAGAAAGTGGGTTATGGTGGCCCTGACACCACATATTCAGTAGAGAAAGCACGTCTCCATTGACACGTAGATGTCACCTTTGCATGCTTACTGGCAGCACACACTGACATTTTCTATTGAGCGATCATCATGTAACAAATGGCACAAATACCTGCTGAAATTAAAACTGCTTTTTCAGACGACAATTTCATCTTTGGTTGTGTGGTTTCCTGCATCATCCAAATTAAATGTCCTCTGCTAGGCCTTTTCATTAACTTGTCGTCAGTTCAGGAGCTGGCTGCTACCGAGTGACCTGGGATGCCTTCAGTCATCTGTTTGGCAGATTCCTGGATGACTAGCATATGAGGCATGCTGAATCGCTTCCATTTGGCCTCTTTTTACCGGCTGGGCTAGCTCTGAATGTTTACCTGGTTATTTCCAGTTTCAGGAATCATAAGAAAAGCCAAGATTAACTATGCAAGCCCTGTTCTCATAAAAGTTGGTAATGTCTAATCAAACAAGCAGACTTACAAAAGTAAATTTGCTTACAATTTATTTTGATATTTTTATTCAGACTATATTTTGCCAGGAACAGCATGGACATTGCTTCGCTGCTTGTTACAAATAGAGACGATCACCTTCCAACAAAATACACTAAGCCCGAGTCTGGGTTGTAGTGAGATGTAATGGCTGGCTTTGATGGCACAAGGAGGAAAACAGTTGAACAGGAAGCTTCCCTCAGGGGGTTGACTTCTGAGGTTGGGCTGCAGATGCCTTGGTATGAGATTCTCTCTGTTGCCTTAACTGAGGTAGGACCCGCCTCAAATTCTGGTAGCAGCCCAGATAACAACAGCCACCACTTTTTAGAAATTGAAATTTGAATTTTTACACAATATATTCTGTTTGGTTTCCCATTCCCCAATACTTCTTGGGTCCTCCCTACATCCAGACCCCTCCACCCCACCCCCTCTCTCTGTCTGCCTGAATCTCTCTCTTTCTCTCTGTCTCTCTCTCTTATTAGAAAATATAGGCATATAATAATAATAATAATAATAATAATAATAATAATAATACAGACTCTCTTAGCATACTAGTTCCTGCTGAGTGAATTTCCCCTGTTCTTGCCTCTGATTCCCTTCAAGGAACGCTCAGGCCTTTGGATTGGGAATGCTGGCACAACTTGACTTTAGACAATGCAGCTTCAGAACTCTCAGCCTCTTACTAGTGACAGCCATTGCTGGACTAATCTGACTACTGAAGCACCCACTCTGCAGGGCAGAACAACTACTAATTGTGCTTAGACGTTTTGACCCTGTCATTTAAACTGATTTAATAAATTCTTTAAAATAGATGTTGATAGATATGAATAAAAAATAGTTCTATCATTTCTGTTCCTTTGGAGAAGGCTATTACACAATATTCTAAGATTCACTGAGTGTGAGTCATACTATTTAAATAGAAAGTTCAAGTATTTTGACTCGCAGTTACTTAGGACAGCTTTCAGTATGTAGTAGATGAAAGAGAAAAATGTACCAGCATGGAATTTTAGAGCATAATTATTATTAATTTAAGTTTTAATATATGATTTTGATTAAAACTCTGTTTAACATTCAGCTAATTCGGTATGAGTGGATAACTGACCTCTAAAAATATATTATCAGAAAACAAACCAAGCTGTTTCAATGTATTATAAATTATAAGGCATCGATTGTCATCAAGATAGGCTTATGTGACTAAGGAAGTGCCTCTCTAATCTATGAACTTTCAAATAACTTGATATGTTTTTAGAGAAGTTTCTCATTAAAGCTGACAAAAATCATACTGTAATGTATTCAATCTCTCCCTGTTTTCATCAATTTCCAGATTATAGCATTCTCCAGTTTCTGAATGGCCCCTATATAGAAGGACAGTTACAGACGACTGCCCTTCCACAATTTATAAACACTAATGTGATATCCTGGTGGGATATATTGTACACTATAACTAAAGGTCAAATAAGTCCTTAAATTAACTTATCCCTATTTGCTTTCCTTGCTGTCTTCTGACCACTGCCCTTTTCTTCCTGCCTAGAACAGCCTTACGTCCTCCCTGCACCAATCACGGCAGCCTTGTTTTCTATTATGGAACTGTGCCAGGATGTGTTTCTGAACTCTTGTTAATGCATGAGAAAGGGCTGCTTAACTATATGCTAATGGCGCTAGCATTATCTAATCCATTGTCTTTGACATCTAACAATATATTTTACAATGAGGGCTCACATCTCATTATACAATGAAAAAACTCACAGGCGCTGATGTTAAAGTGCTTCCTGAATCAGTTATAACTCTATAATCCATTCTTTTCTAAAAATTTCATTGTCTGGTTACATCCTTTTTTTTTTGTAATTTTTCCTTATACTGTATTTTATTTATTGTCTTGTTTGTTTTTTTTAATTTTTAATTTTAATTATTATTATTTATTACAGGTTATTTGCTTTGTATCCCAGCTGTGGCCCCCTCTATCTCCTCCAAATTCCACCTTCCCTCCCTCTTCTCCCCTTATGTCCCTCTCCAAGTCCACTGACAGGGGAGGTCCTCCTCCCCTTCCATCTGACCCTAGCCTATCAGGTCTCATCAGAACTGGATGCATTGTCTTCCTCTGCTCCCCCCATGGGGGAGGTGATCAAAGAGCCAGCCTCTGAGTTCACGCCAGAGACAACTCCTGCTCTCCTTATTAGGGAACCCACTCGGAGACTGAGTCTGTGGGCTATATCTGAGCAGAGGTTTTAGGTCCTCTATACTCCTAAAGAATCTAAACAACAAGGAGGACCCTAGGGAAGATGTTCAATCCTCACTCAGAAGGGCAAACGTGAAAGACATTGGAAAAGACAGGGAACAGGACAGGAGCCTACACAGAGGGCCTCTGAAAGACTCCACTGAACAAGATATCAAAGTAGAGGCCGAGACTCATAGTCAAACTTCGGGCAGAATGCATGGAATTTTACATCCTATTTTTAAAATTTTTGAGTTTTCTATTTTTCTTTGCAATTGAGATATCTTATGCTTTTCCTTGAGTTGAATTTCGTTTTCTTTCTTTAAGTTCTCCGTGGTTTGTTTCCCAATTGTTTCTTTTAACCTGTATCTCTGGCCTTTGTGCCTATCCCACACCATTTATGATTAGAGGAAAACAGAGATGCATCTTTTAACCAGAAGGTTCACGTTCATGGAAAGTCTGTCTTCCAACCTCAGTTGCAGGGTGATGATGGAAGGAACTTTTCAGCATAGAAAGAGCATCATATTTTCCTTTTGTCTGCTTTCTTTCAAACATTGTACCAGATAAGGAAATTATATCAAGCGCAGTTACCTTTTTGTGTGTTTTCAATTCTTTGGGCTTCATTGCTGCATTGGTTAATTTTCATAACCATAACCAAACACATGGCAGAAACAACTCCAAAGGAGAGAAGATTTATTTTATGTTTCAGCTTTATTAGCATCACATGGCAGCCTGGTCTAGTACTCGAGCAACATATGCCAGCCTGGAAATGTGTAGGACACGTGTTACATACCATGTGGGACAGGCAGCAGAGTTTTCAGGATCTCATCATCTCAGGAACTCACAGACACAGCTGGCGACATGCTTTCCTAACTTCTAGGTGAGTCTTAATCAGGGGTATTTGATGACTTCTGCCCTCCACACTTGCAAATTAATTAGTCATTTTAAAATAAATATTTTTCTTTATATTATGACACATCCTAGGTATGAATTAATTATTTTCTAGAATGGAATGTAAATGGCTGCCAGTTTGACTTGTAACATTGTATTGAAATCTGTAATTCCATGAACTCAATCTTTACCTTCTCTGAGTCTCTTTTAGTGTTCTGATCTTCCAGGGTATAGCATTCCAGCCCACCTCCCTAAAATCTTCTGTATTTGTTCCTCAAGCCAGATAGAATGGTATAAAAACCTCAAATCAGTTTTTGTTATAACAGTGTTCCTGATACCAACTTTCAGCATTAACTAATTTTACGCATCTGTGGTAGTATCACATACAGCAATGGCTTGGAAGGAGGAGAGATTGATCTTGACACACACAGTCATTGCTTTTACTGTGTGGTCCCTTGGCCATGTGTGCTGGGTCAGGAACGTTAGAATAACCAAGTGTGCCACGCACATTTCAGGGTTATACATCTAGGTTTTTTTACATCACAGACTTTCCACTTCCAAAATTCATTCCAGAACAACTGTGTTCATGATTAATAGAAAAAAAAAAAAGAAGAAGAAAAAAACAATGGGAAAAGAGAATGAAGATTGACTCATATATTTTCTTCATAATGTATTGGTTTTATGTTTCAAGCTAATTCTTTCATTAAATTAAAAGTTCTTGAACACTCAAGTTTGAGGAAGGATCTAATTTTTCAAAGGAAGAGCATTTGAAAATTTTGATGACTCCGCAATTCTAATGTATTTTATCTCTTTACAGGACGACCTTTCCAGCAAGTGAATAAAAGATGATATAATGTAAAAATTAGAGTGATATTGCAAGTTCACTGCTGCTGCCATTGCCAAAGTCACAAGCACTTTCATTATGGACTAATGCCAGGGTTGCACATCATATATTACAAATTCTGTCTGCTTTCACTTCTTTCCCTTGGCATTCATGTGGTCCTCCATTGCCAATGATGTACGAAATCTAACTTTTGTCAGTCAAGAAAATTTTGGAAAATGCACATACCACTTCAATTACGCCACCACAGTCACTTTTTTCAAGTTGAACGTTTTACAAACCACTTGGTGCTGTTTTATATTTTAAGAAAGTATGATTTTGAAAAGAATCCTAAATGTGTTCTCTGTAAAGAAATGATACAAAACTATAATCCTTAAAGTATCTTCAGCATAAAATTCTAAACCCATTATTAAAAGTATAGATGTAGCACATGATAGTTCAGTGTCCGAGTGGGCTACATAGTAATGGGAACAGGGATTGCCTCCGACATAACCTGGTTGGCCTGCTCTTTGATCACCTCCCCCTGAGTGGGGAGCAGCCTTACCAGGCCACAGAAGATGACAATGCAGCCACTCCTGAGGTGATCTGATAGACTAAGATCAGAAGGAAGGAGAAGAGGACCTCCCCTATCA
>REGO01000829.1:336723-357261 GCA_010120015.1 Rhombomys opimus
CATGCATACCACTATTACAATTAAGAAAAAGAAACAATGACCAGTTTCATTGTCCTAAAAAGACACATGAAATAAAGGCACTTTATATTATTAAATAAATTACTTTATTTACTTTTTATGGGCATGGTGTTTTTAAATTAAATTTATATTTTCTATATTAATTACAGTTTATTCACTTTGTATCCCAGCTGTAGCCTCCTCCCTCATTCCTTCTCCATCCCATCTTCCCTCCCTCATTTCCTCCCATGCCCCTCTCCAAGTCCAAGATAAGGGAGGTCCTCCTCCCCTTCCATCTAACCCTAGCTTATCTGGCCTCATCAGAATTGGCTGCATGGTTCTCCCCTGTGGCCTGGCAAGGCTGCTCCCCCATCAGGGCATGGCATTTTATCTGCATGTTTTATATCCACGTGCAGCACTGTGTGATTTAGTTGCCCATGGAGGTCAGAAGAGGGCACAAGATACTCTGCGACTGAAGTCAAGAATGGTTGAGAGCATCAGTACCTGTGTTAATAACTGAACCCAGATCCTGTGAAAAGGCAGTCCATGCTCTAAATCATTAGCCATCTCTCCAGGCCCTAAAACTAGTATTTGAGGATATCCTTCTGGATAATCATTACAAGAATTATTAAAACAATTGAAAAATTTTACATAAACTATATGACATTATTTTACTGAAGCTTAGTATAGTAACTTACCTCAAGACAGTTATTGATATGAAAAACTTAAGCACGCTGATTATTTAAAGAAATAGACGCAAGCTGTAGTCATTAGCTTCAGTTGCTCATTTAACACAACCCAGAATCACACAGGAAGAGAGTGTCTATGTAGAGTTAGTCAGTAATTGAGTTTGCCAGGTGTTAACTAAGTTAATTCATGTGGGAAGACATAGCCCAATTTTCACAACCATTTCCTAGAAAGAGGCTCTGAAATGCAGAAGAGTGCAGACGTTGAGGTGAGCACAAGTGTGCACGAGTGTTGCATGCATTAATGTCTCTGACACTCGGGATGTAGATGTTCGGCAACCATTTGCTCTGAGGTCTTTTCACTGTGACTTCTCTACAGTGACAGATAATGACCTGGAATTAGGAGACAAACCGTACCTTCCTCTTCAGCTTTCCTTTTACTAGGTATTTTATTACAGCAACAGAAATTAAATTAAAATAGGCACAAAGATAGAGTTCTTCCATTTCCCGAATCTAACAACTGTTCCCTGTTCTTTGCAGTTGTTACATGACACGTGTAAGTTTAAAGTCATCTAGTAGGTAGAAAGTTATTTATAATATCCCCTACGGTTGTTAGTTTGAATTTGTGCTTCATTAAAATTCCCCTATACATCTTCTTATTTTCAGATCATAATTTGTGTGCTTTGAAAATGCTTTAGGTAGTTTCAAAATGTTCCGTCAGGCCTGTCTTCATGGCCTCATTCCAGGTAGAGGGGAGGGCATTCTCCTCCGACAGCAGCCAAGCTGAAGATGGGAGCATTCTATAGATGCAACAGTTGAAGTATATAATCTGTTCCTGTGTCGTTATTATGCCTTGGCATTTTCACCCTGATGAAATGGTCCAACTAATTTATGAATAGGCAGTTTGCCACTCTGACAGATGGCTCCAACTGCAGCCCAGAGACCATATATAGAACCGAAATCCCTGCACTGACAGGATTTTCAGATAGAAAAAAGAAATGGTCTGTAATTTTCTTCCTAATATGTCTCACCCTAATCCCTGTTTGTTAGGATGTGTTCTAAATACAGTTTCTCATTGCTATAGGAGGGGTTGTAAGTGCATTTCAATGAAAATTTTAGAGTTGGTGTCCCGATACAATCAAAACAGAATATCTTCCTATGAAATATTTACATGTTGGAACGTAAAGTGTAAATGTGACGTAGTGCTTGCCATTTACACTGCTGTGGCAAAGAGGACCACACCACTAATAGAATCAGGGTTACTGATTTAAAAATATACCCCAGCAATTATTGTTTCTTAAGTTCTTCTTGATAGGTAGAAAGCACTGGTAATATTTTTAATATTGTTATGTCATACAGTACATGAATCGTAGTCATCAAATTCTCATAGACTGCAGCAACTAGAGAAATAAATTAAGTGTTAGTAAGTATGATACCAGTTTCTGTTTCAAACTGAAGAAAATCTACTCCTGATTGTTACCACAGTCAATCAGTAATATTTGTAACTCAGTTGATTAAATGTTTAACTATTACTGATACATTAGATCCTGGCCTGCTCATGATGTTATTTGATATAAAAGATAACCATTTTTTTAAAAAACTGTGCTATAATGATTGGCATAGAAATGATATTGGATGAAATCCCCACTTTCATTATGTGATTTATATATAGAAAATACTTATATTTTTTCTATTAAATATTATCAGTGATAATTTTGGCATGTGACTTTCAGATGTTAGTTATGCCATGGGAATTTATTATGGTCTTATTAAACACATTGAAACTGCATCAAATACTGAGCTTGTTTTTCAAGAAATTCTGGTTAAAGTATTTGTTTTCTTTTTATTTTGTATATTAATTACAGTTTATTCACTTTGTATCCAAGCTGTAGGCCCCTCCCTCATTCCCTACCAATCCCACCCTCCCTCCCTCATCTCCTCCCATGCCCCTCCCCCAGTCAACTGATAGAGGAGGTCCTCCTCCCTTTCCATCTGACCATAGCTCATCAGATCTCATCAGGACTGGCTGCATTGTCCTCCTCTGTGGCCTGGTAAAGCTGCTCCTCCCTCAGGGGGAGGTGATCTAAGAGCCAGCCACTGAGTTCATGTCAGAGACAGTGTCTGTTCCCCTTACTAGGGAACCCACTTGGATACCTAGCTGCCATAAGTACATATATATATATATATATATATATATATATGTATCAGGATACAACAAATAACAAATTAAGACAAGAGAGTTGGTTCAGCAGATGAAGGTGCTTGCTGATGATATGTTAAAGAAGAGAAGCAACTCATGAAAGTTGTGAACTGATCACATGTATGTGCATACACATCCACATACACACACACACACACACACAAACACACTAAATAAATGTAAACAAAATAAATTATAATTTAACCAGATTAGAGAATATTCAATCACATAGCTTTACCAAGATGAAAGGGGATGCACATTTAAATAGTATATTGCTTACAATTTGGTCATCAGAACCATGATTCTTCAAAGATACCATCTATCATCTATCTATCTATCTATCTATCTATCTATCTATCTATCTATCTATGTATCTATAAATGTAGATCATCTATCTACCTACCTGTCATCCATCCATCTATCCATTATTTACTTATTTTTTGAATGGAGCACGTACATGCCGTAGCACAATGGAGGCTAATGGTTGACTTTAGGACAATTCTGCCTCCACCTTCTTTCTCACAGCGTGACTGCTGAGACTGCAGACATGTTGATCACATTTGGCCTTTTACGTACATTCTATGGATCAATCCAGGTTGTCCGGGCTTGTGCGTCTAGCACTTTTACACATTGGGCCATCTCCCTGACTCCAGAACCTTTGCTCTGAAAACGTCATGATAAATTACTCTTTGCTGGGAAAAAATGGTAATATAATTTTAATAATGTTTCCCAATTATACTTACAAAAAGTAAAATATAAAAAAGAAATATAGTGTTGTTAATCTTCATAAAGTTCTTGCGAGTACCCTATTTAAACAACAGAATCCATAATTCTGGCATGTAGAATACAATAAACTCTGATGGACTGCCTGCAATCATCTCCAGGGGAGCTATGATACTTCAGGAGTCACAAATTCCATATGTATCTGTGTGTGTGCACACACACAATTGCACTAGGCCCTCATATAGTCAAGAAAATGTCATATTCTAGTAAGTGAATCATTGCTTTGAGAAAGTTGGATACACATCCTTAATGTGAAGACTAGTGTGTTCCATGTAATTTAAGGAATTTATTTTATTTATTTAATAAATAGGAATTTAATTTATTCTTTTTTGTTAATATCTTTTCGGAGAACTTCATACATGATCACTGCATCTGCATCAACCTTAGTCCTCCTTCTCCTCCCAACTCCTTCTGTCTCATGCCCACATTCATAGCTTTTAAAATTATTATTGTTGCCTGTTTATGCATATATGTATTCATATATGTACATGCATATACACTATATATAGATATTGATACACACACATATATACATACATATATTCAACTGAATCCATTTGACTTTGCTTGCTTCTACATGTGTCACGGGCTAACCACTTTAGATTGGACAGCTGAGTGAGAGCTAGTCCCCGGAAAAGACTGATTCTTTCTGTCCTGGCAGGAATTGACCTTTTGTTGATGACTAGTTGCTTCTGTTCACCCAACAATGTCATGTGTGTCTATAGTAGAATTACTCTCAACCCTACCCAATTTTATCTGTCCCTAGTTGATCCTATTTCCTCCCTACCAAGTCCTCGCTCACATACATGCCTTTTCTGTTTTTTGTTTGTTTGTTTGTTTGTTTGTTTCCTAAATGAACCCCTTGACTTCCTTTAGGCGGAAACCATCAGTAAGCAGCCAATATTCGATCAGGGAGGAGTGGGGCCTTGAAGCCCCTCCCTGACCAATGGCTAATGCCTGAAAGAATCTTGTACAGAGCCGATGGCAGCATATTTGATCAAGATTGCAATGGCTGCCTCGTGCCCAGAAGGTGGCATTCCACAGCTATGCTCAGTGTCATCTGGCTCTGACATCCTTTAGCTCCCCTTTAGTGGTGTTTCTTGAGCCTTAGAAAGTGTTGCATGACTCTGTTTTGTCAGGGGCAGGGAAGAGATGAGGGAGGGAGGGTGGGACTGGGGAGGGAATGAGGGAGCGGGATACAGCTGGGATACAGAATTTAACAAAATGTAACTAATAAGAAAAATAAAATAAAAAAAAAAAAAAAGTGTAGGAAGAACGTCTTGAGGACGGCGCTCCTCAGCACCACTGATTATAATAAGGGGAACAACAACCATGATTAACCACAAAAAAAAGAAGCTTGATGAAAAAAAGCAGGAACAACAGGCGGCGGGGAGGAACAAAAGAAGACAGGAAGAAGCAGGGGGCCACAACAGTAGAACAACAAGAGGAAAAAAAAAAATCCTAAAAAACCGAAGAAGACTTCAGCAACCAAGGATTTTTTTTTTTTTTTTAATTTGGCTGTTAGTACTGGATGCAGTAATTCTGTCCCTGCAGTGGGCCTCTAATGCAATAAGAATTAGGGCACCAACTTGATATTTCAGGCCACAGGCTTCCCAGCTGCTTAACCACTGATGCATTTTCCCTCCCAGAAGCCTACAAAGCACCATCCTGGAGTCTGAAAGTTGGACCATGAGGAGGAAGTGTCTAGCCGAGTCCCAGCTTGATTTCTCTGCCATGTGACCAAACTGTGTGGTAATTTCAGCAATATGGTCTTACCAAATACTTCTGGTGGAAAACAAAGAAAAAAGCCTTCATTTTTGGGGGGCTATAGGGGTCTCTATTCTATACCAAACACTAGAAGTTTTAATAATCATTGAGTTCTAGTAATAGCATTATTCAGACAAGCAAGTTATTCTAACTTTAGAAAACGTAAAATTTTTAAGCTTACAACTTAGTAGGTTTCTATATGGGTCTTCATATAGCTTTCTCTTTGTTAGCTCCCCAAAGACAGCTTTTTTGCCTTCTACATATTTCCTTCTGCATTCCTGCTTTAAACTCTGTATTATCATTTCTCCTTTCACATCACTTAGCTTATTTATTTTCACCCTCTTAAGGCATTGATCTACTGTCAGTTTCCTGATGTCTGAGGCTATTCCAGGTTAGATACGTAATTTAAAGATTTGGAGCTTGGATCCACATATGAGGGAAGCAATTGTGAAATTTTATCTGGGATGAATGTATTTTCTAGGCAATTGCATTTCTCTGTTAGAGAATTCTGTTTAGTTCCTTAGCCAGGTTTTAATTGGGTTGTGTGTTTTCTTGATTTCTTACCATTGTGCTTGTAGATTCCACACACCAATAATCTGTCGGATGAATAGCTGGCAAATGTTGGTCTCATTCTGTGGAATACCTCCTCACTTGACAACTTTTTTTCTGTAAGGTAGGTTTATAGTTTCATGAGATTCCACTTGCCACTTGTCTGTCCTACTTCCTGTGCTCTCAGAATTCTATCCAGAAAGTCCTTTTCTATGCCTGTGTGCTGAAGTGTACTTTTGACTTTCTCTTTCATCAATTTTAGAGGATCAGGTTTTATGTTGAAGTCTTTGGTGCATCTGGAATTGAGTTTTGTGTGGAATAAAAGATAAGCATTGGTTTTGCTTCCCTATATGTTGGTATTTGGCATATTTACTCAAAATCAGATAGCTAGAGTTATGCTGATTTAAATTTGCATTTTTTAGTCTCTTCCATTAATCTGTATGTCTGTTTCTCCTGTTCTCTCAATCTTTAGTGTTTGATAAAACTGTGGTTCTGTAGAATAACTTGAAAGCAAATATATTGATATCTCAAGCATTTTTTTTTTTGGATTGCCTTGGTTAGCCTTAGGTTTTTTTTTTTTTTTTTTTTTTATAGTCCCATATACACTTTAGAATTGTCTTTTGTATGTCTGAAAAAATTGGCCTTGAAATTTTTATTAGGGTTGCATTAAATCTACAGATTGCTTTTGGTATGGTAGATGTATTCATGGTATTAAAGTTTTGGATCCAGGAGAGTAAGGGGGTCTTTCTAACTTTTGATGTCTTCCTTAGGTTATTTCTTCAGTGTCTTAAGTTATGATTGTAGAGGATGTTCATTTTATTGGTAAGATTTATTCATAGGTATTTTATTTATTTTGTAGCTATGGTAAATGCATTTTTTCCATTTTGTTTCTCATTAGTATACAGGACAGCTACAGACATCTTCTGTCTCTATGGCTCTGCGGAGTACAACTCTCACGCTTCCTGGGAATTAGAGAGCAATTGAATTGCCTGTGAGTTTTCCTCAGCACCTGCTCCACTGCTACCTGTAGGTTCTCCCTTTGTTGCGGCTCCTGAGATTTTTTGCTTCTTCCCTTTCCCCTGTGTATACAGCTGTAAGTTACCACTCAGCCCTATCTGTCTTTGTGTCTGTATTGACTAGGCTTACTGTTGGATGCTGAGGTGAGCCCTAGGACTAAGCTTGGGCATTCTCAGTAACTTGCCTTTCCTGCTGCAGAAGATCATCCTAATTGTCTAGGTCAGGACTGTCTGCTGCGCCTCACACAGGGATAAGGAATTCTTTTGGTTTTGTTTGTGCACTTGTTTTGTGTTTTCTTACCAGCTTCAGGGGCTTCACCTATTGTCTGAAGAGGAAAGACTTCTCTTCCATTTCCCTTGTAGTTTGAGAATGTCTTTCCATGGGGAGTTGAAGTGAGGTGAAAAGGTTAGATGCAGGAGGTTTAATGACTTTTCCACAGTGGAGGGAACGGCAAGTTTACAAATTTGCTTTGCAACTGAAACTTTCTCCGGACTCTGACCTTTCTTTTATATTCCCTTTGAGGAAGAGGGCAGGGTGACATCTCTGGAAAATACCCATCAGTGGAAGCCAATTGCCTCACTTGAAAATGAGCACATTCTCCAAGACAATAAGGAAATGTGACATAATAGGCTGATAAACAAAGCTATGAATTTGCCTCCCTTGGGGAAAACATCTATGAAAAATGTATATATGTTGTTAATATATTACTCAGGGTAAAAGAAAACTTGGAATCACAGTAGAGATTAGAACACATACCTCCTGGAATGATTACATTACAAAATATACAGTGTGGTTTTAAGTCTTACCTCCCAACAAGGAGCTAAATGATATTCAATGTATGTGTGCATGCTTTAAAACTGTTTAAAATTTCAGAAAAAAAAAAACAGCTAAGGAATAGACATTGGAAATCTACATGTGCATTAATTATACTTCTTGGGATAAAAAAAGTAAGGACATAATTTTTGGAATACTTTCTGAAATTAAAGGTTTAAATTTACATATTGAAATGGCATTTTGCTGTGAAAAGTCATCCAGAAAATGAAAAATTGAGAGATTCAAGCAGTAGAGTGCATTTCTAAGAGAATCATAAAAAATCATAAATATGAGATTACTTCCCAGAACATAGAGCCTAATTCTGATATTCTTTAAGAGATCAATCATTTACCAATATTAATGGAGTGGCAATTATTTGATTTAAGGAGGAAAAGTTAAAATTTTGCCTGAGGATTTTATGCTTTAGCCAGCCAAAAAATGTTCTTAAAAGCTTATAAAGCATGATAATACAGTCTAATTAAAATTTTATTTTAAATATCATTCTCACATACTTCTGGAGAAAGTGAAATTTGTCACATACAGAAATAATATGCTGCTACCTACACATAACAATGGCTTATTCCTCTTGACTTTGACTGATTCTTAGAAAGAAATCCTAGTGTCTATTTCAATACATTATAAGGTGAGTGTAGATTTGTCATTGTTTATATATCAGAAAATGTCAGTTCAACAGGACTGATGGTAGTTGCCATGCTAGCATGTTAGAATTGTATGCCATGAGAAATCAGCAGCTGAATGCAGCCATGCTGGAATAATGAGACCGATGAGACCCCCAGGAAACAGCAAAACAATCCATGAAGGTCACAGGTCCCGAGTCCTTCTGCTGCATTAATTTATCTTGTATAAATTTACTGGGTGGTTCTTTTCTATACTTACATTTATTTTAGTACTACATAGCCCTGGTTCTCTTGTCTTATCCCTTCTGCTTTCATCATGTCCCTTGAACTTTAAAGATAAAGCTTGCTGGTCATTTATTTATTAATTGATTGATAACTAGGACTTCTCAATCTTTAAAACTGTGTTATTATTAAATGTGGTCCACTATCTTTTTGAGCAGTCTAATTAAGAAGCTGAACAAAGTTGAGTGCAAAAACATTAGTAACTTTTTAAAATACTTGATTCTCTTGTGCAATGTTCTAGAACATAAGGATTTTTAAGATATATATTGCATCATAATAAAAATAACTCTAACTTTAATGTGTGAAGTTGTGTAGGTACAATCTTGTTCCCTTATTTTTTTTAAGTTTCACATATCTGTAGAGAAATTTCAGTCTGGCAACATGGCTGCCCTGGAAAAGGATCACATCTGAAGACCTTCTAGGTCTGTGTGATCTAGTGGGAATGCAGACACGCCCTTAGTGCACATTTTAAGCCCAAACAATGTAGATAAGATAAATTTATAAAAGGAAGCAGCCATGTATTAAAGTAATACTTAATTAAGGAGCAGGCAAACTGATGAATCATAGAAAGACTTGACAGAGTGAGTGATAAATAGGATATGCCCGACTAAGCAGTGCTGAAAGAGAGAGAGAAAGTTTCTATTGAGTGCTTCTAACCAGGACAGTTTTACAGAGACAGGTTGCAGAGAGCACAAGCCAGACACAAGCAAGGACAGAACAAGCCAGAGAATGAGAAGGAGCCAGAGGTTAAAATATGTTGCCAGTATTAGCTTGAGGGCAAGCAGAGCAACTCAGTCAGAAGCCAAGAGAAGTCAGTGTGAATCACTCAGTTTGGAGAGATGTTTAGGCGAGAACAGCTGAGTTGAACCAGCCAGAGCAGTTAAAGGAAGTAAAAAGGTTTGGGAATTGCTTTCATCTCACCCCCTCATCCGAGGAAATAAAGACAGCATTTAAACATATCAAAGGTTATCATTTTTGTTATCTTCAAAGAAGCAACATACATCTGCTAAAAATAAATAAATAAATAAATAAATAAGATTCCAAAGGAGAATCATGCACAGATAGAAATAAACATATTAATGTTAAGCTGTACAGGCAAATATTTTAAGATTTATCTTTTATTGTTATTTATTTTAATTAAAATAGAATTGCATCACTTACCCCCTCACTTTTTGGCCTCTTCAATTATGCATGTGTGTGGCTAGGTGTACATGAGTGCCAGTAGCCCTACAGACAGGAAGACTGTACTGGGGCCGTGTAAGCTGGACTAACTATTAGCCACCTCATGTGCGTGCTGGGCACTGAACTCTGATCTTCTGCAAGAACAGCAAGCACTCATAATGAATGGCTCAGTCATCTTTCTGACCCCCAAACGGCTACACTGTGTTTTTCATTACCTTTTTATTCTCTCTCTCTCCCATCTCCTCCCTTCATTCATCCCTCTTCCTCCACTTCTCCTCCCTTCCACTCCTCTCTCTCATCTGTAGGATGTCCCTACAGATGTCAGCAGACAACTTGTCGGATTCAGCTCTTTCCTTCCATCACATGAGTCCAAGGGATTGAGTACAGGCAGTGAGGCTGAAGAGTGGGCATGATTACCTGCTCTCATCTCACCACATGTGACTAAAATTATATATTTTGGTTAAACTACTTAAAGGAAAATGTTCATTTTGTGTTGCTGCCTATGTATAAGGTATGTGGAGGACATTTAGTGAAGCACTCTGCACAGACACAAAAAAAGTTACAAAGATGCTGGTAGAGAACAGAGGAGTATTTATGGGTAGAACACTAAATTTTACAGTTTACTAAAATCATACACACTGAGAAAATATTCCAATAAAATTCTAAGGCAATCTTTTTAATCCTATCAAAGTCTGATTACATCATTCTTTTTTTTCATTCTGTTTCCATCTTTTAACTCCTCCCATCTCCTGCCTACTGAAGCCTCTAAAATTTCTGGCTTCCTTTCCTTTAATAATTATCATTACATACTTATGCATAAATATTTTCATAGCATTGAACTTCCATGTTGGCACCTGTTTTTTAATGGATATTCTGAAACATAGTGGTCAATGAAAATCTTTAAATGAAATAAACTTGAGGGGTTTTTGAAATTTAATTCAGTTTTGAAACATTTGTGATTGTGTATTTCCATGATATGAACTATTTCATGCAAAGTACATAGGATAAAGATTAATCATAATCTAATCTAAAGCTCAGAAAACAATCATACTTGGAATAATCTATTCTAAGACCAAAGATTTTAGTTTATATTACAGTATATATTCTTATGCCAAGCTGGCCTGCTTGGGAGGGGCCTGTCTTCTCTCCCCATGTGTCTGGCTACCCTTGTCACTCTTCTTATGACCAAATAAAAAAGATTGCTTTGTGATTTTTATTAATGCAAGTCATTTCTCTGTACTACAACTGCGGTTAAATGAGTCAACCTCCTTTGAAAGTTTTCTATTGACATGTAAAAATTTTGTTTTTTTGTTTTTTTTTTTGTTTTTTTTTGTTTTGTTTTGTTTTGTTTTGTTTTCATAACTCAAAAGTCTACAAAGCAAAGTAACCAAGGTTGGAAATTGTTTCTGGGTAGATAACATCATTTCATTTCCAATACCTTCATTTATTCAGGGATCTAAATAAAAATAAACTCCTTTATTTATTTATACTACCATTCTCGCTAATTCCAGAAAGATGATACAAGATAATGTGTTAAAGAGCGGGGCAACTGGCTTTAGAATTATTGAGGAGATGGCATTGTTGTTTTTCACAATTATTTAGAAATTCTATTTGTTCAAGGAAATAACTCCTCAATGTGAATTCTACTTTTGGATTAAAATAAAGTTGGGCGATTTAATGGCTTAATTCAGACAGTGACATAACAGCATTGAAGGGCATGCAAGTACATAATAATTTATTAACTTGAATGGTTTGACAGACAGAAAATATGGTTTACATTTTCTGGTTGTTTTTACTGTAACTAATGCCTGCTTCTTTGGTGTTGCTTTTTTTTTTTAATTTCTTCAGCTATGCCACTTAAACTCTTCTCTTCAAAATTTCATCAGGAACACAAAAATGATTGGTTACTACTCGTGTGTAATCAACATCTTCCTGTCAGAGTGTAACTCTTGAGGACATAATTTAGAGGACTTTCTTTAAACCTTTAGACCAATTCTTCGTTTAGGTAACTAAACTCTCAATAGATGTTAGTCAGCTATTAGACACTATGCATGTGTGGTGTGAATGCCAATATGGTGCCATAAGCTCTTTTATCACACACAGGAAAGTACCACTGCTGCAATCATTAACCTCTTCATGTCCTTGCTCTAACGACTTTAAACACTTCTCTGGGAAAAGCAAGTATCATTAAATGGAAAAGGAGTCAGTTTGTGTGGGGGTCAGTTGTAAGAATGTCAACTGATCAGTGTTTCTACAAGTGTGAAAAGTGATGTGTAGTACTCTCAGTAATAGAACAGAAGGCCCTCCCTGCTAAGTGAAAATGTTTCTTCCTTTATGTGTAATTTGGGGTTGGTATCAATTAGATTATTTGATTACATTATTTGCTGTCTAGAATTTTAATCAGTTGTCTACTATTCTATTTATTCTATATTTGTAATAACTAATATTTGCAGTACCAACAGTGGAAAATAGAGGGCAGAAACTTTCAGTGTTAAAGTGCATATTACATTTTGGTACACATCAGGTATTAAATATATAGACTTGTAAAAGTGATACTAAAATTGCTTAGTTCCATTATTTCATAAAATAAAACAAGTAAACATTTTGAATAGACATTTGCAATTACTTTCCTTGTGAATTTGTTTTTCTAATTTTTGTTTTCTTCCTTTTTCATTTTATGCTAGGGATTATCTTTTCTAACTATTTAAGTTTTTTGCAGCATATGGAATATTCAGTCAAGGAAAATACATAAACAAAATAATTTATTCCAGTAAAACTTTATTACACTTAATGATTAATGGCTGGATTTAGCCTCAGTCTAGTTTGACACCTTATGAAAAACATTATTTGAAGTATAAAAAGCATGGAAAATATTGTAGACAGTAATTCTCATTGGGTTCAGCTAGGTAATCAGAAGTGATTTTAAATGTTATGTTGGAATATAATACACATTTTACAATGTACATTTATTAACATAGAAGTGCATAAATCTTAATTTTACAAATAGAATATGCTGGGTTAATCAAGTAAAAGAAGAGAGTAATATTGGTTTATTTATGCTTGCAGATATATATATTTATCTGTATACATAATTTTATGTGTGATATAAAATAAAATATGAACCAAACATAATTGAAAATATTTCTTGTAAATTACATAACACTTTCCTATTCAGCCTTTGAAACTTTCCTTAAGCTGGAAGATATTATAATGCTAATTAACATCAGGTTGTTTTTGCATTAAAAAAATCATTATCCAAAGCTATGATTTGTGTGACTTCTGCATTTCCCAAATATCAGGAAAATTAAGTATGTTGTATATTTCCAGATACACATTCTTTCAAACTTGCCAACTGACCCCACAAAGCTGCTTCTATGTAAGCCTCTCTCACTGCTTCATCTAAGGGCAATGATTTCATGCTTATTTCCTGTAAGTTATTCTAATGGCTTCTCACAACCTGTACATCAACAAGGATTCCATATTCCTCCTGAATATTCAAGATCCTTTGTCTGTTAGTTCTTTCCCAGCAGCTCTTAATCGTGATTAATTCTCTCCTGAGTTAAATATTTATCCTGCTACAGCTCCTTACCTTTTTTCTATTAAAAACCCTATTCTACACTTGTCTCAAAGAGTTCTAACATATTCAGGCACTATTCTGATTTAAAAGACAGGCTATTCTTTATTTTTAGAGCAGACTTCTAATTTCTGACCGAGTCTTCTGTCTTTCTAATGACAGATAACTGCTTTCAGTTAAATTTAGTCCCATCCGGTGATTAATGAATCAATTTGTGATGTACAAATTAGTCACAGTCTAGTTAAAACTTTCCATTTTTATGCATTACCTTCAATCCCAAGCTTCATCCTCTGGATGCAGGGAAGTGAGTGGGAAGGCCAGTCATGTAACCACGCTAACAATAGCACAGCTTGTGCTATGTGTTCTGTCCATTTCATAGGCTGGAGGCACAGTGGATATCGCCTTCTCTAGAGACTGTCAGACTGGAGCCTGTTTCCTCTTCTGGCCAAGGTCCTCTGGAAGACGGAAGACGTGTGTGCCACTCGCTTATCTGCCTGCTTGTGCTGCTACATGACCTTCTTACCTACAGAGTCCCTTCTTCTCGCAGAACCCCATTGGTTCTGTGAGACCAGGGAGTCTATGTTGAAATCCAGCTTCTCTGTTGTCCCTAAACTTATTCATATCATACTTATGGTAGTGCCATTTGCAGGTTACTGTCTGAAAATGTCAAGAGTCAAATTTATTTATTTTAAAAAAAGTATGATATGGGACAAATGAACCAGCTGTCCTATATGTTCTTTCCTGAAATTATGTTCTGTGCTCACTAGGCAGAAAGCAGAGGATTGGAATCTTTGATTGACAACAAGGTCAATAGTGTCTGTTCATTCATGACTTGCACAGGTTCTTGTCCATCAGCCAATTCATCACAGAATCCAAGTCTTATCTGACTGCAAAGAGCTCTGCCAGATGTTATGAGCTGTCTATACATTGTGTGTGTATGATGATTGTGCTAACATGAAAAAACACTTAAAGGCACCTTATTTCTTTTTACATTTACCACACACTCCTGTAAACTTTAATCAGCAATCAAAACCAAATGAAATATACCAAATGTATATTCCTCAACATCTCTAAGCACATTTGAACTGATTTTATCTAATTTTGATTTCATACTTTCAGATTTCCATTAACATCTCTTTTCATGGTATTAAGATTTTTCTCTCCACTTACAAAGATTTTGTTTCATTCTTTGGTCACCCTCCCCCCCATCTGTCTTTATGAGATCATCTCCATAAATATCTTTATGAAATATTAAATTGGTATATGATGTTTTCCAATCATTTCTGTTTGTTGTTTTGATCTTAATATTTTCCCAAGTAGATTTATGAGGCATTTCAGTTTACATAGTTCAAGTAGTTCTTTTCATATACAATTCATAAGTAAAAACAAAATACATGTGTTGGGAGCACAGAAAATGTGAGCTATCTCACAATGTTAGTAAAAGAACAAAGGGAAAACAAGGATTGTAATGCTCAAATCAACAGCCTCAAACATACTATCTTCCCATATTTCTATCTTTACAGGCAGACGAGAAACTGGAGAAAAATTCTACCATGGTGCGTACGCTAATTTTTCTATGAATAATTAGTAAACATACTGTGGAGAAAAATGTCATAGAAAATACAGGAATGTTATGGAAAGGTGTCAAGAGATTTCTGTCCTTTGAGAAGAAATAAGGAGTAAATGAGCACAATCATATTTCAGACAGAAGACAAAAATAGCATTTAAGGAATGGGGTATGGTCAAAGCTGGTGATGTGTAAGTCAAGATAACTATTACACATTGGAACACATCAAACAGTGAGCTGAACTATTTCACAATAAGTATAAACTGGGAAGATATGCATATGCTTTTCATATGCAGAGCAACAGAATTTTGATCCTATGAGGAAAAAAGGAGTCTGCAGGGAGTTCAGAGCAGTTACAAAGAAGGAAAATAAAACTGACTTTTTTACTGGAGGCAGAGAAAAGAAAATATTTGAAAAAAAAAAAAAAAAACCTGTTTTTTGAAAGGTGAACAGTAAGCCATACTAACTAAGGTAATGAGAATTGGGTGCTGTAGCAAACTGGGGTTTTGATGTTATTGAGAAGGTAATTTTAAGCAGCATTCAATGGCTACTTATCACAAATTTAGTTGAAAATACAATAGTAATTGAAATGTCTAAACGGAGATAATTCTTTTAAAGATGAATTTTTAAAAAACAGAAATGTAATGCAGTTCTTGAGAAATACAGGAATGAGTGGGTTTTTCTTTTGTTGCTAGTACAAAAGAAGTTGTTTTAGTTGGGATTTCTATTACTGTGATAAAACACCACGATCAAAAACAATTTATAGAGATATTGTTTTGCTTGCTTATTCCAGGTCACAATTCATCTAGGGAACACAGACAAGAACTCAAGGCAGGAACCTGGAGTCAGGAACTCAGTCTAAGCCAGCAGGAGTCCTTCTTTCTAACTTGCTCCGCATTGCTTGCTCTGCCTAAAAATGTAGGCATACATTTTTAGCAACTATTTCATTTATGTTTCTTAAGCCTCTTTCTCCTCCCTTCTCCACCGCAATCTCTTCCCACACTCCAAATACCAGATAGGAGAGAAAGGAGGTTGGGGAGAGAAGGGGTTTTAGTTCTCTGAGGCTACTTCCTGCTGGTTAGGGTCATCAGGTCCGTGGGGCAAGTTCAAGCCTCCTTTCAGGATATCCTTAACTTTTTCTCATCCAACTGCACAAACAACCACCAGGGGCAACAGGGAGGAGCGCCAGCAGCCTTCTTTCTTGGATCTCCTCCACACTCTTCGGGACCTGGCATTTATTTCCTCTCCAGAATCCTCACATTTAAACTAACTGCAGCTGGCAAGAGCTCCTCTCAGAACTCGCATGAGGCAAATAGTATGCTGCTGTGGCCAATCTGAATCAGGCCCATATCCTACACCTGGGGTTTAAAAAAAAATGTTTGCATCCACAACATGCTTTCTTACACCATTCAGGACTTCCTGTACTATCCACTGCCCCGAATGAACTGTACACACCCATATCAATCACTAATCATGAAAATGCTCTACAAACTTGCCTACTGTCTTATGAATGAAGATCCTTCTTCACTCTGGCCAGGAAAATAACTCGGCTAACTGCAGATCATTACCTCTCCCTTCATTCCCTCAAGTCCAATCCCTCAACTCTTTCCAGCAATGTAACAAAACACCTTAGGATCCTATAGATCCTCTGCACCTCCCTCCCAAGCCAGCACCTAATTCTCTATGGCCTTCCAGGCAACCCACGGGCCAGCTTGGCCAAATCAAATCTTCAGTCTCATTCCCAGCTCTAAAGAAGAGGTGCTATAACATCCCCTTCGGCACCCATTCCATCTCCAGTGGATCACACAGATGCCCCCTCCAGAATTCCTTCCCTGTTGCAGGATAATTGATCCCATTGTGAACCCCAAAATTGTGCACTATAAAATGCTGTTTCTTTCACGTGCTTGAGTCCTATCACACCTTTAATCCAAGAACTTTCTGTTTACTGTAAACTGGTGTTTATAGTGTGGTTCACCCTGCCCTAGCACACACCTTTAATCCAACAGCTTTCTGTACACAGGATTTAATAAAGTGAACCCTAACTAACAGGGCCTAAAGAGTAGGCTGGCCTTTGAGTTGGGGGTATTTAGGACATCTTGGAGAAGAAATGGGATTAGCTTAAGCTCTGGCTTTAGTTTAGGCTTCAACTCTTCATATCCCTGCCTTTTTGAGCTTTGAGCTAGCAAGCCTTTGTTGACATTGGGGTTTTTTGTCTTTTGCTCCTGGGCTGTCAGCTGAGCTAGCGAGCCTTTTGGGGTTTTTTCATCCAGACCTGAGCTATGAAAGAAGGTTAGCTGGTTACTTCTCTGCCTCTCTGAGCTAGCAGGTTTTCACCACAGCATCTGGCTTCTGAGGCTTTATTGGTACAATAGAATGGTTAGTATTTTCATTTTTGTTTAAATGAAATGTATACTTCCTGCCCCTTCCTTGCTTTGTCCCAGCCCCTGACTCCAGCACAAACTCTCTGGGAGTCCATCAGTCGCTAAGAGCAGGAACACAACAGGCCAAGTATCTCCACCCCTAAGTTCTTCAAGTCTAGTCATGCAGTCTCCTGCCCAGGTCTTCAGCAAACTTTCTCCTCTACCCTCTCTCACTCCCTGTTCCCACCCCCAGGAAACCAACAGATCTGGTAGAATATTCTGTTTTCCTTCCTTTTGTAAACCCCGGCCATTGCCCCAACCCTTCTCCATTCCTGCACCTCTAGCTCCAATTTCAGAAACACAGTGTACCTTCAGCTCCCAGTGCACATGCCTACATCTACCACACTCTGCTGAGAACCAGAGATGAGACAGAGATCAGGGAACGAAGCACTCACTCAAAAAGGACAGGATCAGACATCAGCAATTAGAATGATAATCTTCCCAAACCTAGATGCCTGGACTTCCTTTCAAATTTGTATCCCCTTGATCTCCAGCATTTAGCTCTGGGCACATGTGTACACAAGTGTGTGACATTCTGTCTTAGGGTGATAACAAAGCCACACTGCACTCCTGAACTCACAACCTGCACAAGGTCAGCTAGCGTGACTGGAGACAAACTCTGACCTGATTTCACAGATGATTTCCAGGCCCCTCCCATAACTGAGGAGCAGCTGGCAGGTGCTCCATCCAGGAAAGAAGAGTCATTCTTCAGGGCGTGTCCACCAATAGGTTTCTCACGCTCCAGAACTGCCCCCCCACCCTCACACACATATATCCTTAACGGTAATTAGACTTACTGAACTATCAAAAAATAGCAGAAGAGAGAATGAATAAATGACTTAAAGTTAACAGGGATTACTGTTGTGGGAAATATGAGATGAGAAATGATAACTTTATGTGAACATAATATTTTTGTAAATGTATGAAATTTCTTAAAGAATAAAAAATCTGATATTTTGTAATTAGTAAGATAATATGATTAAAGATTGGAACATGAAATTTTAGGAAGTTTAAATCAGTTAACATATTTTTGTCATTCTCATTTTCATAATCACATTTACATACTAATATATAGCTTTCACTATCGGTAGATTTTTTTTGTATTCTTGCATATAAATGATAAGAGGAATGATTTGTTTTAGAATGAACAGAATTTAAAATAAGTATGCATTCTTTTAACAATATTCTCATTTGTTCTATGTAATAAAACACTCAACATAATTTCTCCCAGCCACAAAAAATCATATATAAGCATACGTATATATAAATCTACATATCTATCTATCATGTATCTATCTATCATCTATTTGTCTATCATCTATCTGCTATCTAACTTTGTGTTTATATGCACATAGCATCCAAGTTACCCTGCTACACATATTTATGCATTATTTCATTTAGTTACAAAATTATATACACATGTCTGTGTCAACATTCATATTCATTGTAAAGCCAATTAGGTCAATTTTATGTAAGTTGAAATGATTTAACATATAAAAAAGTAGTAAATAAATATTCAGATAGATTGGTTTTTAAAACCAAACCAAATGAAAATTCTCATCAATCTTATTGTGACCATATGGTCTACAGCATTTCATTTAATATGTAATATATTTATTATTCTGTGACTCACTGGAATTTCATGGTATGACAATATGTGAATACACTTATTTAAGGAAAACAATTTTTTGTTATTTATTACTAAAATTATCATCATTACTAGAGTCATAAATATTAATGTCTCACATTCTAAGATTAAAGGCTGTTATAAAAAGACCAATTCTACCAAAGTAGTATGTGTATATGTATATCACAATATACATATGTATTGTGTATATAGTTCATAAAACATAACATGAATAACACCCAACTAACAATTGGCATGGCACTGTAAGCCAACTCTGTGTTTCTATTTACCCAGCAGTCAGCTTCCTGCTAATTTAGTTTTTCATTCAGTCACTTAATAATTCATCTAAATGCCTGACAAGCAAGGAGAACCTATCAAGCAATATTGAGGATACCAACTGTGGAGTACAAACAAAAACATTTTAATCTACCAAAGGCTTACTCAGTTAATGAGTACCAAGGTAGTTATAGAAGATATCATTGATTAACTGTGAGGAGGTGATAATGCTGTAATTTCCTAAAACTACTTAAGAAAAAGTAAGTTATTTTCAAGTATGATTTTTCTGTAGTTAATTCAAAATAATATAGAGTAATAGTCATTCCCTTATTATTTGTAGGTTTACTACTCCTGACATGAGTACATATTAATTATTGCACTATTAATATATAACTGAGCATTATAAAATAGATTATGTATTTAAAAATACATTACCCTCTGTGGTAGGCTCCTGTCCTGTTCCCTGTTTTCTCCCTCCTCTGCTGTCCATCCTCTTTGCTTTTCTGAATGGGGATTGAGCATCTTAGCCCCAGTCCTCCTTCCTATTTAGCTTCCTTAGGTGTACAGATTTTGGTATGTTTATTCTATATTATAGGTCTAATATCAATTTATGAGTGAGTATATACCCTGTGTATCTTTTTGCTTTTGGGATACCTCACTCAGGATGATCTTTTCCAGTTCCCACCATTTACCTGCAAATTTCATAATTTCTTTGTTTTTTTATTGCTGAGTAGTATTCTCTTGTGTAAATGTACCATAATCTCTGTATCCATTCCTCAACTGAGGGGCCTCTGGGCTGTTTCCAGCTTATGACTCATAGCCAATCTTTGGGCAGAGTGCAGGGAAACTTACAAAAGAAGTGGGTGATAGTTAAGACCTGGAGAGGACACGAGTTCCACAAGGAGACCAACAGAGCCAAAATGTCTGGGCACAGGGGTCTTTTCTGAAACTGATACTCCAGCCAAGGACCGCTCATGGAGATGGCCTGGACAGAAGTAGCCTACGGCAGTTCAGTATCCAAGTGGCCTCCATAGTAATGGGGACAGGGACTGTATCTGACATGAACTGATTGGCCTGCTCTTCGATCACACCCCCCCCCCCCGTAGGGGGAGCAGCCTTACCAGGCCACAGAGGAAGACAATGCAGCCACTCTTTTTTTT
>REGO01000829.1:359571-380232 GCA_010120015.1 Rhombomys opimus
CAACTCCTGAAAAACACCGGACATCCAGGGACTATACCCAAAAAGCTGGGAAGGCTTCCTTCAGGAAAAACTATCTTCCTGCCAAAGGGATTCTCTCCACTACAAGAGTCCAGGAACAACCAGAAACTAAATTCAAACAACTAAGAGAGCCCAATGGGTAGAGGACAGCGTAAAAGTTCAACCAACAAAAGCCAGAGCATTATGGCATCTCCAGAACCCAATTATACAGGGGCAAATAGCCCTAGACACCCCAGCATAAATGAAATTCAAGGAGACGACCTAACATCTATGCTCAAGAAGATGATAACAGAGGAAACAAACAAAATACGAAAAGAAATAGAAACCTATAGGCAGCCACTCTTGATGAGACCTGATAGACTAGGATCAGAGGGAAGGGGAGGAGGAGCTCCCTTATCAGTGGACTGGGAGAGGGACAAGGGGGTGGGAGAGGAGGATGGAAGTTGGAGTGGAGGAGGGAGGGAAGTACAAGGGGATATAAAGTGAATAAACTGCAATTAATAAAAATCATTATGAAAAATTAAAAAAATACATTACCTTGTAAATTCTCAAGTCTAGACTCTAAGACAATGAATAAGTGATTTCAGCATTCCAGGCAGGGGTGCATCTTCAGGAGGATAGAGCTGATAGCCAGAAAATGGCCTGTCATTCCATCTCTTCCTCAATAAGGAATCTCTTGTACTTTGGATGAAAACCAATTACATTCTTCAGTTATAAAATCGCAATTTTTTTTCTCATGATGAACAGAAAATGTTTTGCTGGAACTTATAACCACTGGTCCCAATTCTGCCCTTTGGAGTTAGGGAAACAATCTAATCCCCTTCCACATGTTCTAATAAAAGTATTTATTAAAAAGCGGGAAATTTTTATTTTCCTTGTGCTGTAAGTGAATACAGAGAATTGCTCAAGGGACTTCCTTTCTGTTAGATTGCATGCCAATAAAAACCACTTTAAAAATCCTGTGCTGGATGTGGTCAGGGATCAACATAACGAATCTGGTGCCATGAAAGCAACAAGTTCACAGAAAGGAAGTACAGTTAAAGGATGTGTCAGGGAATTCAAAACCAAAAGGAATTCGGGCCAGAGAAGAACAGATTTGGGGGATCCAAAAAAATTTCTCTTACCTTCTTCAGAGGTAGAAATTTTGGGAAAGTTTATGAGGAAATTGACAAGGGCAAATTAAAAAAAATAAAAAACAACAAAGCAGCATTCCAAAATAGTTACAGAAGTTTCATATGGAGGTGTGCATGAATTTTCGTATAAGAATTTGAGTATTTTCTATGAAACAAACTTACAAATGTACATAAAGCAAAGCAGTAATATATAGTTATGAAACTATCTCCCTTAGGACCTGGTGTCTGGGCCTCACTTCTGTGTGTGGCTGCTTTCTGAGCCCACTCCTCCTTGTCCCAGTGTCTCTGTGAATTAGTCCCGTCTAGAGGGTGATTGAGTGCAGTTCTTTTCCTCTCTGTTTCATAATTGATTACATCTATTTCTATTTGAAGTATGATTGATTATAAACATAATATTTCAGTAAGGGTTACAGAATTTTGCTACAATTATCTTTTTTCTAGAATCTCTTTCTCTCTCACACACCCACCAGGATTTCCAAAATCTATGTGAATGCTTTCAGGCTCTATGGAAAATGACATGGTTTTTGCGTACAGCATACTTGCTCCCCTATGCAACAAATCATACCTGGAATTCTTTGAATAAACAATACAATGTGGATGTTAGGTAAAGAATTATATTTAGGCAATATTGATAAAAGTACATATGCTCTATTTTTGAGTAATTCTTTCTCAATATTTTCAAATTGATGTTGATTGAATTACACACAAGAAGCCCACATACACAGACTGTACTCACCTATTACCTAGAAGAATAAAGTGTTTTCACAGGATTCATCAGAAGACTTTATTCCACATTTTAGAATACATAATACTGTTGGAACGACAGATTTTGGATAGCAAGAAACCAAGAAAGCATAGGGAAAATGGAAAAAAAAAATCCTCAAGACAGTGAAATAGAGAAGATAAAGAAACAGAATCTGAATTCTCTTAGATAAGCATTAAGCATTAAGAATTTCATCATAAGACCTGATAGACTAAGGAAGGGGAGGAAGACCTCCCCTATCAGTGGACTGAGGGGGGGGCATGGGTGGAGAAGGAGGATGGAGGGTGGGATGGGAGGGGAGGCAGGAGGGAGCTACAGGGGGGATACAAAGTGAATAAACTGTAATTAATAAAAATCAAAATTAAAAAAAGAGCGTCACCATCACTTGACATCTGTGGGTCTGTGGGCTGCAGCTTGATTATCCTATACTTTATGGCTAATATCCACTTATAAATGAGAATGGACCATGTGTCTTCCTGCTTCTGGGTTACCTCACTCAGGATAATATTTTCTAGTTCCATGCATTTGTCTACAAATTTTAGATGTCTTTGCTTTTAATATCTGAGTAGTATTCCATTGTGTAAACGTACTATCTTTTCTTTACCCGTTCTTTGACAGAGGGACATCTAGGTTATTTCCAGCTTCTGGCCATTACGAATAGAGCTGCTGTAAACATATTCGGGCAAAAGTCCTTATGGCGCGGTGGAACATCTTTTGGGTATATGTCCGGGTGTGGTATAGCTGGATCTTGAAGAATATGACGTGAAGAACTAGTCCCAACTTTCTGAGAAACCATCAGGTGATTTCCCAAGTGGTTGTACACATTTGCACTCACATCAGCAATGGAGGGGTGTGGATATAAACGTGTTTTTGTTTTGTTCCCAGGTGAGGGATTTGGGGCTGATTCAGATTGTCCACAGCAGCAGACTATTTGCCTCATGCAGGCTCTGGGAGGAGCTTTTTGCCAGCTGCAAATAGTTTAAATCTGAAGATTCTGAAGAGAATGAACGCCAGAGCCCAGAGAATGTGGATATCAGAAAAAGAACAAGGCTTTTCCTGCTTCCACCTTGCTGTTCCTGCTTGCTGTTGTGACACAAGTTGGAAATCTCCTAAAACAAGAATTGAACTGGCTCCATGGAACCCAATGACTGAGTAGCAGGAAGCAGCTAAGAAAGAACTGTGCCTACTCTCCCACTAACCCTTTCTCTCATCTACTTGGTGTTGGGATGTTGAAAGTGATTGGGGTGGAGTAGGAGGTAAAAGATAAAAGAGTTTTTGATCTTAGGCATTCTGACTGGTGTAAGATGGAATCTCAGAATTGTATTGGTATGCATTTCCCTGATGGCTATGGACTTTGAACATTTCTTTAAGTGCTTCTTGGCCATTAGAAATTCCTCTGCTGTGAATTCTCTGGTTAGCCATACCCCATTTTTAATTGGGTTATTTGGTTTGTTGATGTTGTGGGGGATGCATGCATCTCACTCAGGAGGGGAAATGAAATAGAGATCTGGGTAGAAGGAAAGAGGAAACTGGATGGGAGAGGATAAGGAAGGGAACAAGAGCGGGGATCATGAATGATGGGGTAAAGCTGAAACTGAGAATGGAAATCGGTGTGGCAGGACTTTTAGGAGTCTATGGTGACCCTACCCGAGACTTCTACCAGTGGAGATATGGAAGGTAAAGAAGCCACCTCCTATAGCCAGGCAGAAATTCCAGTGTGGGGAGGGGTTACCAACACACCCCAAAACCTTCTATCCAAAATTCATCCTGCCTACAAGTAGTACAAGGATAATGATGGAGCAGGTATTGAGGAAACGGCCAACTAATAACTGTCCCAACTTGAGACACACCCTATGGCAGAGAGACAACCCCTGACATTATTAATGATACTCTGCTTTGCTTGCAGACAGGAGCCTAGCATAACTGTCTTCTGACAGGCTTCATACAGCAGCTGGTAGAAGCACATGCAGAGACCCACAGCCAAACAACAGGTGGAGCTCAGAGAGTCTTGTGGAAGGGTAGAGTCTTGGGAGGAAGGGTAGAGGGAGTGAATGGATCAAGTCCACCAAAAGAACCTACAGAGTAAACTAACCTGGACCCATGGGGGCTCACAGACACTGAACCATCAACCAAAGAGCAAGCGTGGGCTGGACCTAGACCCCTACACAGATGTAGCAGATGTGCAGTGTGGTCATCATGAGGGTCCCCTCACAGTGGGAGTAGGGCCTGTCTCTGACTCTGTGTCCTGTCTTTAGATTGCCTTCATCTAGCTGAGCTGTCCTGTCTGGCCTCAGTAGGAGAGGATGCAGGATGTGGCTAGTCTTGCTGCAACTTGCTGTGCCAGGGTGGGTAGCGTCCCATGGAGGCCTCCTCTTCTTCTCCAGCATAAATGGATGAGGGGATGGTGAAGGGGGAGTGAGGGGGAAACGGGGAAGAGAAGAAGGAGGGGGCTGTTATCAGGATGCAAACTGAATAAAAATAATAAATAAAAATAAAGAATTTCACTTTCATTGTTGCAGGGGTAAAGAGACATTCTTCTATCCAATTAACTTAATGATCAAAACCTGCAAATAAGGTCACAAAGTTACAGGTGAACAGAACAAAATACTGACTGGTACATATTTGCTCCTGTTTTAAAAAAAATTGCCTAAAGGTCTGTGCTCGGAGCTTACACAACATGATCATAGAAAGGGATAAGGAACACTACCATAACAACACACAGTTTTGATTTACATTTAGTCACTTTACATCCCAATCATAGGCTCCTGTCATGTCTCCTCCCTCTTCCAGGCTGTGGTCAGTTGGTGGGGAAAGACAGCTCCCCTCTCTGAAAACACATGATACTAATGCAGAACAAGGAGCCTTTAAATCAGCTCATTCTGGAATGACTGCATCCTAGTCATAAACTGCCACCATGATGAATTTCCCAGCCTCCATCTCTGCATGCTCCTTCCAATGGTAAAAACTTCCACTGGATAACAAAATAGAAATGGAAGAAGGATGCATTAACTGGACTTCCTACTGTTCCCTATTTAGGGTACTTTGCACTCACTATTATATTTCTAAGGGAATTTCTATTCATCCATGTCAGAAATTTTTAATTTTGTTACCATCAGTTTTACAATTCTAATTCTTCCTTACAGATATTTAAGCAGCAAAACATCTATCAACAAAATAAGAACCAGTTATAGCCTAGCGTTCTTCAGTTTTGATTTAATCATGAAATGGTCTCTGGTTTCAAATATTCGTGTGATAAATGAATTCTAACAAGAAAAATGTATTCACAATGATATGAAATTATGAACAAAGCTATACCTTATAACATGTGTGTGAATATCAAGAATTTTAAAATGTGTAAGCTGCTTGTTCTTCATTGGGTACAGCAGTTAGCATATTAGGCATAGTGAGGCTTTACTTAGTGAAAACAGTGTAGCCACACGGACTGAAACAAGTCAGCTGCAGTGTGTATTGAAAAGGGCAAAGCAACAGTTTCCTTTCCTGTACTTGGTACAGAAGTCCTTGGGCTATAGCGGGATATTATAACCTTGTGTTGCTTATTTACTCAGAAATTGCTTGACGTATGGAAACCGCACCCAGGTGGAAATCATTTCACACACCGGTAGAGAAATACACACCTTAATATAAAATCTGTTAATTAAAAAAATGGAAACACCCAGCAAAGATATTCCATTCTAAATTGTTTAGTTTCTAGGTTTGAGTGACATCAGCTGTCATTGAGATTAGACACTCTGCTTTGTTCTGAGTTCCAGTAGGTTTTGAGTACAATCAATTTGACAAGTATCCCGTGAGTACTGCACAGCAGATGCTTTCTGTCCTGTCTCTATTGTCCAGGACACTGAAAAAAAGAGAGAGAAAGCGATTGCACACTCACCCCTAAGACGCTCTCACACAGTATTCTGTGGAATTATTGTCAAATGTAGGACGATATTTTCACAAAGTAGATGTTATACTAAAAGTCCATTCATATGTCAAAAGTTGCATGGAACTCTGGGAGCTATGCAGTTGCTTAATTTTTTTTTATAAGTTTAAAATCATGGCTTATGGTATCTTTTCTCCTACTCTATTACATGTCTTTTATTCTAAACATAATATTGTGAATAATATTAATCGATTGGACAAATTAAATTGCTCCTAGAAATAAGTTTCATTATCTACTCTGAAACAATCCATTATACAACCCATAATTTGCTACATAAATGAAAAAAAATTGCCACATTTTACTGCAAATACTTTAATAATCTCGAACATAATCCATTTCAATATTCTAACCTGCAATCATATGGGCTTGGTGTTACTTTTCCAGACAGTAATGAGAGTATAATTAAAAAGGTGTCTTGAATTTTTCTACAATCTTCAATTTACACATAGTAATAAATTACATTTTTGCTAAAGCCGTAGATTGAAGCTGAGAGTAATTTTCCAGAAAGTTAAATTACACTACAAGTTTAAAGAAATAAAATGTCTCTATGATACAAGGAGCTCCAGTAACTTTAAGATGGTTTTATAAAAGCATACCTGACTTTGATGTTAAATCCATATTATAGATGAAAATTGTAAGAGATGAAATAGTATCAGTTACATCTTACTTTCTGACAGAAACTTATAAGTGGAAAGAACAAATTTCTGTAAGCCTGAACAATTCGAATTATTGTCTTTCTGCACACCTTCACCTTCTAATCTCATCCTCAATTTAGTGCATCACATTTTGAAATACACAAGAAAGTCTGCAGCAGGTAATAGGCTGAAATGACCATGAAATATGTAAATATGATATGTGAGCTATGATCTGATAAATCTTGCCTGGATTTAGGTTTTTTTTTTATTTTCATATCATCTCTCTCACTTATTCACTGTTGAGGGTTATGGGGGAGACACAAGGTAACTGCCTGGCCCCAAGACCACCTAACAGAATGCTCCATTTGCCTCAGAGAAGCCTGTGTTACAGCATTGTGATGTTTCAAATTGAACAAACTGCAGTCCTTGGTGCTTTGGTCAGATATTACATTTAAATTTGTAAAATGCTCTTAAGTAAGTTTCAGATTAATTTTCATGTAATAAAGTCAGATATTCCAAATTTTCAGATAATAAATTCAGAGAACGTTCAAAAGCCTTTCTTGATATGAAGTTAAGATTGTTCTGGACAGCCTGACTGATCGTCTGTGAACATGTTGGAGGTTTGTGCATGCAACCCAGAGGTGTCTCTGACGGTGCAGCCCTTCTGTCCGAGACAAGAGCCTTGACTTTGTTCCAGTGCACTAGGCAGCCCCGGCCTGTTGTTTAGACAAGTGCCCTCACCATGGAGCTCAGACTTGCTGCTTCATCATGAAAACGTTCACGCTGCCTCAAACTTGGAAAAATGGAGACAGGTTTAATGATGGACTCTGAACCCAGTGCGAATATCGCAAAGCTCTCTAGGAAATAACTCCTGGACTTGTATACAAGTAAGCCGTAAGTACACATGCCAAATGTTTGAACCTTGAACAATATAACTCTGATAAAAGTACAAAAACGTAGTTCCTGGCAATTGGGTAATGAGCTGATGGACGTGAATTCATGTGTTAAGTAGACTCAGATGAAGAACAGGAAGAATACTCACACCACCTAGACATAACCGTGGCCCATAGGACATCGGCTGTCTTCGCTGGTTTTCCAACGTGACAGCTGGTGGTAGTGGTGATTTCTAGGCTGTCAATTTCACTAGATTTAGAATCACCATGAAAATATTTTTGTGTTTCAGGAGTGATTCCCTGGGAAGAAAAAAACACGTGTTGAATGTGGGCAGTGGCACCCTGTAGGTCAAAGGCTGGAATCAAAACAAAACGTCTGCATAACAAGGACCAGGGACATTCACTTCTCTCCATTTCGTGATGGCATATGCACAGTGAGCATTCTGTCAGTGCTGGCATCCCCTCTCTACCACCATGGAGCTGTAAGCTAAAATAAGCCCTCCATCCCTAAATGCTCTTCTTTTTGTGTATTTTAGTCAAAACAACAAGAATAATCAATGCAATACAATTCTGTGAAAAAGTGTTTTGTGTTGGGAATTTATAGAATAAGATAGACATGAGGATTCTCTTTCTGTCTGAGGAACATCGCTAACCCTCAGCACCTGCTTCCTCTGCCAGCTAGCCCAGGAATGCATAGTCTCCAGACAGCTACTGTCCTACGTGGCTCTCCTTGCCCGGCGATGTGTGTGTTCATCGTCGAGGGGTCCTTCAGAAGTCTCCACTGAATCTCTGGCGCACTGATGTCCCTCTATTTCAGGTACCATGCTCTACTTGCCAAGGATTTGTTTAATTATTTATTTTTACTTTTACACGGAGAAATTATGGAATTCTGATGTAGACTATTTATTTCTTCTTTAGTTATTCTTCTTATTGTCCTATTTTTGGTCATATTTTCCTGCCCTCCTGCTTCAGCGTCTAAGAGTATTTCACTGTAGACACTTATGGATTGTTTTACAGTGCATGCTATTTATTGGCGGGGAGGATGTGTGTGTGTGTGTGTGTGTGTGTGTGTGTGTGCGCGTGTGTGCGCGCGCGCGCGTGCATGCATGTGCCTATGTGAAAATTAGAGGACAACATTCAAGAATCATTTCATTCTTCCACCATGAGATCAAATTCAGGATCAGGTTTCGAGTCAAGAGCCTCTATCCACTATGGTATATCACTGGTCCAGCACTCCTCATTACTTTTACACTATTTCCTGACTTCATTACAAAGTTGTCATTGTATGTATAAGTTTGAGGCAGTATAAAATATATTGTAATAAAAATGATAATGAAAATATTGAGTTAGTATACTTGGTTATAATCTATTTCTTAAAAAATGAATTGTTAATGATTTATGTTTATAGAAATTTTAGGACATCATTCTGGGTAGACTACTCCCAAAACTGCTAGGCAAGAATGATTTTACCACATTGTTTTAAAAAATTTGGAACTAAAGCAATATGTTTTATATTAAATAGTGCCTTGTCAAGGCAAAATGACAGAGTTTAAATTTAGACTACCCTGTTCAACACAGAACACTCTGCCTGTAACAAAAGCAACAAAGAGAGAAACAAAATTACCACCAATTCAGGTCCTGGAAGTTTTCTGAGGAATAGACACATCATCGCAGCTGGAACTGTTTTGTTTAATGAAATGATTTGGAGGGTTGTCTTTGCATTTGTCCTACTCACTAACATGTTTCATTTTTATTTCCCCCCTCAGGAATCACCTCTTCCTTGAGCAAATTCACACGGCAGTTTGAATCGGTCAGCAGGCTTCTCAGTCCTCTCAAGATGTCAAACAACAGATGCTTCGTGAATGATGAGGTTTTGAAAAGTATTAGAGCACGAGAGGGGATGACTTGGATTATTCAGTTCTACGCTATTACTTAATATAGCTGTGTGAAAGCAATTGTCCCAGAGTGCCGAATCATCTGAGCTGCAAAAGTCCTTTGGAATGACAATTCTAAAGGAAATTGTATAAGTGCAGAAATTTACTGGCACAAAATTTAATTACATTCCTACAAAACTTGCATATGTGAGGAAAAATAAATTTAAATTTTATGCCTACAGGTGAAGCAAAATATTAATAGCCTATCTCTAGTTTTAACTGAATATCAATAGTTAATAATCTAAATAAAATGAGCAGGTTAGTTTTGTACATATCAAAAATAAGTTCTATATACATAATTCTTATAGAGATATTTTACATTAAATATGTTTATTTTTAGCTCTTTGAGAAATTAGTACATGCTTTAACCTAATCTCCCTCTGCAGTTTCTCCCAGATCTGCCTGCCTTCCCTAAACAACCAGCTTTGTGTACTTCAGTTTTTCCTCCTTAAAGACCTGCTTGTGCTGCCCAGATGTCCTCAGCTATTTGGCTTTACACCGGAACAAGCTTGACTTATCTGGGGTCCATGTTAGAGGAATCTTCCCAGCAGCTAACGCTTCTAACTGAAACTAGGCTAGACAGACTCATGACCTTCAACACAGAACACGTGAAAGTGGGGAAGAAATTGATAGAGGGCCATGCAGAGGAAACAGGGTGGGAGGGCCTGAGCATGGGCTTGATATAAATCTTGATATAAATTCCATTACAGGATGTTTGAAATTACCAACAAAATTTCTCCTGCTCTCAAATACTAGTTGTCGAGTGGATTATTTGTATCCTTTAGTTAATATTTTCACGTTTTATGAAAGTGACATAAATTATAGAACCATATCATTTTGTAGTATTCTGGCAACTGATTGTTAAGCCCACTCCTACTTAATCCTGCACACAAGTAACAAGATGAAAGGTGGGCTGCATCCGATCAAATAAAGGGAAGGAAGTACTGCAGGGTGTTTCAGGTGCCTTCATTCATCTGCTGCTGTCCCTCACAAATTGCCTCAGCTGTCATTGATTCGAGGTGAAGATCAATGCAAGGCTTCACCAGATGCTGTGCTTAGAATATGAAATATGATAGGCCTATGTGTTTGAAATTTATCCCTTGCTGGTTGGGGGTTGTGTAAGAGAGACTATGGAACCTTTAGAACGCAGGGCGTTGCTTGAGGAAGTACTTCATTGTGGGCAAGTTTTGAAGTGCTATAGTTTGGTCCCACTTTCTAGTCTGTCCCTGCTTCTAGTGTGCGGCTGAAACGTGGCCAGCCAGCATCCTGCTCTTGCTGCCATCCCTCCCCTGTCTGCCGTCATGTTCTCCTTGTCATGTTGGAACCTTACGATAAAAAGAAGGGTTTCTCCCTCCCCTAAAACTCTTTTCATTTAGTATTTTATCACAGCAAAAGAACCTAACACGCCGTCCTAAAGTAGGAGTAGGACAGATGTCTCAAGTTCTACCAGAGTTATTCAAGTACAAGGTTTAACGGTGTTTGAAGAGTGAGTAACACACACACACAGAGTGTCTTGTAGCGACCTGTGCACAATAGCAGGAGTTGCGCTCTTTCCCTGCCTGTTAAAACAAGAATGCGAAAGCGGCCTAAGTCCTTTAACTTGTTAAGGACACTGACAAAAGGTGTTGTCTTTTTACCTGATTGCAGATCCGCACTAGATATCAATTCGGGAGCCGTAACAATTAATGTTTTTCTTCATAAACTACTCAGTCTTACAGATTTTATAATAGAAGTTAAATGAAATAATTAAAAAAGAAATGGCAAAGTAGAACTGCTATTGATGTGAATATTCTGAAATAGTGTCAGGCTAGGAAAGTGGTGAAGTACACACTAGAAATCTGTGGTCCTATGAGCTAAATGTGCTTCTCGTAAAGTCTTTGTAGAAAAGCACAGTAACAGGCTCACTTTTCTCAAAGAGAACCTAAGTAGTTCTGGCTAGATTGGTAGAATTGTGGACTGTAAAAGAAACTGTGATGGGGTTTTAGAGGCAAAAATGAAGAAATGAACTAGGTTTTTATCTTAGATTTTGTTGGACCCATACTGTCTGAAAAACATTGTAAGTTATCTAGGTGAATGCCATTTTCTTGCAGCATTTTTAAAAGATTCAGTTTTAATACGCTATGAATTGCATTTAATAAGAAGTCTAAAGAATTTAAATGCTAAATATATAAACTGGACACTTGCACCCTGTTTATTTTAGGCCACTTAAACAAAGTAAGCTACCCAATATGACCCCTGAGAAGATAGAACACTGTTGGAGTTTCCAGAGTTTTAGAATTATCTCATGAGCTTTGAGTGAGTCCAGATAAAGCATTTTGTCTTATTGTCCATAATCTTTTAAAGATGACTGCAATAAAATTTGAAATTTGTCTTAAATCACTTGAAAAAATGTAAAATAACTACTACACTATAGTTGATGAAAAGATAAGACTATGTGACGTTTATAAATTAGTTGGTAAAACAAATATCTGTAATGTGTTTCTACTCAGTCGGTCGTTGTATCTCAAGGTCATACACAAAATTTCTTAAAACATTATTATCATACTACAGTAAACAATACAAGATAGGTAATTCCAGACATAGCACAACCGTGAAGGTGAGATGGTAAGAAGTCAGTAAAGTCCTGTATGAATGCATCCACACACTGTACCGATGGCACACATGATTCATATTCCAAATCACAAAATAATGCCCTTTCAAGCTACCTTAGAGACATAAGTAACTGTATGGAAAGAATGGGACGTGAGTGATGGGAATAAAAACCCCAAACAAAGAGCAAGAGTGAGGTCCTTACTGAGGGAGTCCCAGAAAGAAAAATAGAATGTCTTGTTCTTGTTAGGGTTTGTATGTTGTCTGCTTTTCATTTTGTGAGTCACATTTGAATATCAAAAGCAACCTGTTTTCTACTTACTGTTAAAAAACAAAATACTGGGAGATAATTAAAAATAAGCTTCAATTTTTTAAGCAGATACCATGTGAAGAACAGAGGTCAAACAAAGACTTGTAGTACAATGACTTAAAATCAATTTACAAGAACAAAAAATTAATAAAAAAATTGAAAGTATAATAATGTGAAAAGATGAAAAAGAAGCCCAGATGTTGGAGAGACACCAAGAAATACAAATAAGTAGTATAGAAAAGGGAGGAAACATGTCACATGATCCCATTAATTGGAATAATAACCAATAACAAATTTAAAGGGCATAACAAACACATTTCCATTAGTTTTAGAATTTTAACAATATACAAACAAAATGAATATAATTCTGCTTTCATTTTGAAAAAAATGTGACAATTATTTTATTCCATTCTTTTCATTGAACTAAATGAGTTCTATTTATGGACCGAAATGACCTTTTTTTCATACATGTGTTATGTACTGTTCAATAAGGGTTAACGTATTACCTAAAGTATGTCTGTTTAGCACACAGTGGAAACTGTTCCTTAAGGTGTGTTATCCACAGTTACCATAGTTACAACAGCACAAGGGAGCTTCACCTCCTGTCTAACTGGAACTTAGAACACCTTGGTGGTTGGCACCATATCTTTTCTCCCTACTCTCCTAAGCCTCAGCTAAACACCAGTTCATGTTTAAATTACACCAGACGGTAATCCACACTTGAATGGCATTATATTTCATCTCTCCATGGTGTGATACATGAGAAGATTTCATTGATTATCACAGCTGAATAGATTTCTGATGTATGTATATATATATACATATAAATGCATATATATATATATATGTATATTTCTAAATATTTATCCCCAAATCAGGTAATCAGTTAATGAATACCTAGGATGTTTTCATTATTTGACATTTTGTATTGTGGTTTAATAAATAAAGTAGTGGAAAGGTCTCAGCAAACTACCAATGTCATGTTCTTTAATTTCCTTCCAAGCTCTGGGATCACTGGCTCATTTTCCAGTTGTATTTTTAACTTGAGGTCTGTTGTAGACCATAATGTTTGTACCACTTTTTATTCCTCCATGGTTACATGATCTCCAACATCATCACATGTCATTTCTTCCTTCTGAAACCCACTGTTACTATACAACATGATACCCTGCAGGTTTTTCTAATTTGAATTCCAAATTCTGATAAATGTAGTTTTTGAGAAAAAGCTATAGAGTGCACAATTATGAAACTTCATCAACTGTGTGACTGGGGGACTTCACTAAGCATTCTCTGTCTTTATGGGAAAAAAGTTATTGTAAATTCTAGAAATCAACTACTATGAAAATATTTAATACATACTTCTATATTGTTTGAATATCTTCATTTCTAGTAAAATGATTATTATTGTTTTGATCCCATGGGTGCCGTTTTTAAATCAAACAATGACACAATGAACATCACAGCTGTCCAGCTGTCTGGGAACTTGACTCCTCTGCTCATGCGTGCAGCTGTTTTTCCCTTAACTCTGCTGTGTTGTGTGTGTTCCAGTGCTAATTCACCTTAAACCATGCAGGCTCTGTAGCTATGCCATAAAAACCTGTTGTGTTGATCTTTAATTCTAAAACAGAGGGATGGGTCTGGTTGAGAACATAAAACATGGAGGTCTGCCTCCCTAGTATCTGACCCTAGCCTGTCAGGTCTCATCAGGACTGTTTGGATCCTCTTTCCATGTGGCCTGGTAAGGCTGCCCCACCACTGGGAAGTGATCAAAGAGCAGGCATCAGAGTTCACCTCAGAGACAGCCTCTGCTCCCCTTACTAGGGAACCCACTTGGAGACTGAGCTGCATGGGCTACGTCTGAGCACAGGGTCTAAATGCTCATAGTTGCCAATAAGAATTCTATCTCTTCGTGGAGGAGTTAAATTCCTTCACTGTCCTTGTCTGTTTATATCAATATTTTAGTGTTTTATTGGTGTGCTAGTAAAGGTTATTAGGATGATAATAAGGTGATCATGTTGCTATACAGCCAACACACAGTCATGCCCCTGAAACAACTGTATATGTAAGCAGAGTTGACTACTGTGTGGCCAAGACTCTATGACAATTATATTCATACATTGTTTTAAAGAGTCTGTCATTCCTTTCTTAAAATTCTACCAGAGATCTATTTGAGTTTCCCCGTTTCTTAGGCAATTATACTCTATCAGTGTATTGTTAATGCAGGTCAACACAATAGTCCACAGATGATATACTAGCTGTCACATTTAAAACATTTTTAGAAGGTATTATTCAGGAAAGGGCAAGTTACCTTTGACTTTTACTGGAGAAAATTTTCTCTGTTACTGTGAAAAACTTTCAAAGAACTATGAACTTAGTTATTGCAAGTTCAAATGTGAAATGTTGAAGATATTGTAAAGAAAAGGACCTGTATAATACTAACTTAAGAAATAAAAATAAGTAAATGTTGAAATTAGATTATGATTCTGGCTCTTTGACTTTGGTTGAAATTTAATGGGTTATACTTATGATTCATTAACAAAAAATAATGTGAAAATTAACATTTTGATGACTAATAATGTGATACCCATTTCAGGACAGGTGAGGTGTGAGGAGTTTTTATGTCTTTATGTTAATTGTGCTATAAACTTAAAAATATTCTAAAATATTAACTTTGGTTTTTTTGTTTGTTTGTTTTTTGGTAGCTGGTTCAACTTTAATCCAAAAGAACAAAGGCTGTATACCACATGGAGAGTGGGTGGGGGCTCCCAGGAAAGCTGTACATAATTGGCTAGAACTAGACACTTCAAGGATGCTTGGTTTGCATTTGGCAGCATTCTCCATCATATGAACGGGACCACGATACCTAATCCTATAGGTGCAGGGAGGGGACAGCTAGCAGGGAACTGTGCCAAAGGCCATATAGCAGATGTGGTTTACCTGGTCTTTTTAATAGTACCAAGGCCACTGAGAAACTACATCGAATTAAAGAAAACTAAAGATAAGTGGTAACTAAATGGAGACAGTAAAGCTATATTATGTCCTGGAACTATAATATAGATGGTAGATAAGCTTCAAACTGCAGGAGACAGAATTATATTCCTCCGTCATGTTAATTATCAATGTTGCTTATTGTTTCAGGCATTCATGGAATACAAAAGTATTTAAGCATAATAGGTTACCATGTGTATCGATGCATTTTGTATAAAAATAATAATGATTAAAACAATTAGTGGAGACTGTTCAGAGGCTTTATGCACTGTTATGTAACTTTCTGTAAAGGTTTAATTATCTCCAGATGAGTTTAAAGGAAATATTGAGATAATTGTGTCTCTTTAATAAAAATGCTCTAGATAGTAGTTTAAGAGTTCTGGTAAAATAGAATCATCTCATGAAGTTATATTACTTCTGATGTATCACATATTTTGGCTTTTGTTATTCAACTTCAGAATATATGTTATCAGTCACTAATATATTTTGCTGACATGTTTTTATTTATTTATTATTATTTATTTATTGTTATTCACTTTAAATCCTGGTTGTAACCTCATCTCTCTTCACCTTCCAGTCTCTCTCCTTCCCCCTTTCCTACTCCTCAGAAAATGGAGTCTCCCTTACCATCCACCCAGCTCATCAAGCTGCATCAGGACTGAACCTGATAATCCCCCCCCCCAAGGCAGTCCCACCCACCTGGGGAGAGTGATAAAAAAGCTGGCAACTTCTTACAAAGTCTGTAGGAACTTTGTTGGTATTTTGATGAGAATTGCATTGAATCTGTAGATTGCTTTTCAGAGGATGGTCATTTTTACTATGTTAATCCTACCATTCCAAGAGCATGTGAGATCTTTCCATCTTGTGATATCTTTTCCAATTTCATTCTTCAGAGACTTGATTTTTTTTACAAGTCTTTCACTTGCTTGTTTAAAGTTACACCAAGGTAATTTATGTTATTTATGGCTATTGTGAAGGGTGTTGTTTCCCTGCTTTCTTTCTCGGTGCTTTTGTGTTTTGTATACAGAAGGTCTAATGATTTTTTGAGTTAATTTTGTATCCAGCCACTTCGCTGAAGCTATTTATTAGTTGTAGGAATTTTTTAGTAGAATTCTGGGAGCCACTCATGTACTCTCTCATATCATCTTGAAATAATAATCCTCAATTTCATATAAAAAAAAAACAGAATAGCTAAAATAATTTTGTACAATAAAATACCCTCTGGAGGTATCTCTATCTCTAATTTCAAGTAGTACTATAGAGCAACAGTAATGAAAATGACATGGTCCTGGCATAGAAAGACCCAGGAACAAACCCACACACCTACAGACACCTGATTTTTTACAAAGAAACCAAAAACATACAATGGGGAAAAGGTAGCATCTTCAACAAATGGTGCTGGTCTAACTGAATAGCCACATATAGAAAAATGCAAATAGACCCATACATCTCGCCCTGCACAAAGTAAAGTCCAAGTGAATCAAAGACCTCAACATAAAAGCAAACACACTAAATCTGTTAGAAGAAAAAGTGGGGAGGAGCCTTGAACTCATTGACAACTTCCTGAACAGCACACCAACATCACTGGCTCTGAGATCAACAATAAATGGGATCTCATGAAACTGAAAAGCTTCTGTAAGGCAAAGCACAATGTCAACAGAACCAAATGACAGCCTACAGACTTGGAAAAGATCTTCATCAACCCTACATCTAACAGAGGGCTAATATCATATATATTAAACACCAACAAACCAAATAATCCAATTAAAAATGGAGTACAGAGCTAAACAGAGACACAGGACTATTGAATGGAAGAGAAATACTTGAGGAAATGCCCAACATCTGTAGTCGTCAGGAGAATGGAAATCAAAATGACTCTAAGAATCCATCACACACTAATCAGAAATGCCAAGATCTAAAACTCAAGTGACAACACATGCTGGAGAGGGTGTGGAGAAAGGGGAACCCTCCTCCACTGCTGGTGGGAATGTAAACTTGTACAACCACTTTGGAAATCAATCTGGCGCTTTCTCAGAAAACTTGGAATAGTGCTACCTCAAGACCCAGCTCTACCACTCCAGGGCGTATATATAAAAGGTGCTCAGCTATATAACAAGGATATTTACTCAGTTATGTTCATAGCAGCTTTATTCACAATAGCCAGTATCTGGAAACAACCTAGATGTCCCTCAACAGAAGAATGGGTACAAAAATTGTGGTACATTTACAAATGGAATTCTACTCAGCTATTAAAAACAAGAAAATCATGAAATTTGCAGGCAAGTTTATGGAATTAGAAAAGATCATGCTGAGTAAGGTAACCCAGAAGCAGAAAGACACACATGGTATATACTCACTTATAAGTGGATATTAGACATATAATATATGATAAACATACTAAAATCTACAAACCTAAAGAAGCTTAACAACAAAGAAGACACTAGGAAAGATGCTAAATTCTCATTCAGAAGGAAAAACTGAATAGAGACCAGAAGCAGTAGAAGAGAGAGAAGAGGATGGGAAGCTACTACAGATGTCCTCTAAAAGACTCCATGCAGCAGGAGATCAAAGCGGATGCTATACAAGGACTCACAGTCAAACTTTGGACAGAGCACTGGGAGTCTTATGGAAGAAGAAGGAGATAGTAGGACTCAGAGCAAACAGGAACCTCACAAAGAGACCAACAAGCCAAAAGAAAAAAAGAGAGAAAGAAAAAACAAAACAAAAAACAAACCAAAATCAGTATGGAACCCAGATGTGAGTGCAGAGACTGATGCATCAAACAAAGACCTTGCATAAAGAGGACCTGGACCCCTGCTCAGATAGAGAGCTGTCTCCTTGGGGGCCTCTAGTAAGGGGATAAGAACAGTCTTTGATATGAACTGGGTTGCCTGCTTCTTATCACTTCTTCCTGGTGGGGTGACCTAGCCAGCCCACAGTGAAGAGGATCCAGGCAGTCTTGATGGGACTTTATAAGCTAGGGTCAGACAGTAAGGGAGGAGGACTTCTCTTACCAGTAGTGTATGGGAGAGGAATAGGAGAGGAAAAAGGAGGGAGGGTGGGATGAGGAGGAGATAAGGGAAGGGTCTACAACTGGGATACAAAGTGAATTAATAATAAAAATGATAATGAGAATAATAAGCTGGCAGGCAAGTGAGTCCAGGTCCAATGCAGTCTGCTTTCCTCACTTGAGGAATTTAGGACACCTAAGCTGCCCATCAGCTACATAGGTCCAGACCATGCATGGTCCTTGATTGATGACTTCATCTCAGCAAGCATCTGGACACTGGTTAGTTTGCTCTGTTCATCTTCTTATGGAGCTTTGGTCCCCTCCAGGTCCTACTCTCTTTCTTTACTCCCACTTTTCCACAACATTCCCAGTGTATCATCCAAAGTTTGGCTGTGAGTCTCAGTATCTGTTTTGAGGCTTTGCAGGGTATAACCTCTCAGAGGACAACTCTGTCAGGCTCCTGTCTTCACTTAGCTGGGTGTCCTTCATAGTGTCAGGGGTTGACACTCTCTCATAGGGTAGGTCTTCATCTGGGCCAGGCATTGTTTGAACAATCCCTCAAACTCTGCTCTATCTGTTCTTTCCCTATCCCTGCACAGCTTGTAGGCAAAATAAATTTTGGGTTGAAGTTTTTGTGGGTGGGTTGGTGTTCCCCTACCTTTTAGGAGATTTATTTAGTTAGAGGGGGTCCTCTTTTGCCTCTATGGCTTCTTGCTGATGTACTTTAAATAAACTATATATTTTTAAATAAATATATATTTATATTTATAAAAATATATATTTCTTTTATATTTTTTTCTGCCTGTTCCACCCCAGTCCCTTCCAAAACCCCAACACCAGGTAGGACAGAGAAATGGTTGGTCAGAGAGGGGGTGCAGTTCCCTTTGATGCTTTTTGCTTCTAAGGTTATGGTTGTAAGGTTCTTTGGAGCCAGTCCAATCCTTGTTCCAACTTCTTTCATCACTGCAACAACAGCAACAGTAGTCAAAGGAGGAAGCAGCAGCAGCCCTTGGTCTTTCTCTGAGCTCCTTACTCTCTGGGCTCTGGCATTTATTCTCTCTCCAGAATCTTCAGAGTTAAACTATCTGCAGCTGGCAAAGAGCAACTCTCAGAGCCTGCATGAGGCAAATAGTTTGCTGCTGTGGAACCTCTGAATCAGTCTCACATTCCGCACCTGGGACCAATACATAACATGTTTATATCTGCAACAGCCTCTGCTCCTAGAAGTCTCTGCTTGAGTCTCCCTCATATCCACCCAGGAGCCTCCCTGACTTAGGTCTCCAGCATGTCACAGAGATGCCCCCACCCGCAGTTTCTCTCTTCTCTGCAGGCCTTCTGTATTTCCACTCCTGTATCCCCCCTTCCTGGTCTGATTGCCACCTTCATATGTCTCTGCACCCCCTCTTCTGCCTTGTTCCCTCCCTTTGTCTCTCTATTCCATCTCCCCTTCTCAGTGAGGTTTATGTATCCTCTCTTGGATCCTCCTTGTTATTTGTCTTCTCTGGGTCTGTGTATGTTTATCCAGTACTGTAAGCTAAAAATCCACTTCTAAGTGAGTACATATCATGTGTGTTTTTCTGGATCTGGGTTACCTCACTCAGGATGATCTTTTCTAGATTCATTAAACTGTCTGAAAATTTCATGATTGCTTTGTTTATAATAGCTGAGTATTGTTCCACTGTGCAAATGAGCCAGTTTCTTTATCCATTCTTCAGTTGGGGAATAGTTAGGTTGTTCCCGTATTCAGGCTATTGTGAATAAAGCTGCTGTGAACATAGTTGAATAAGTGTCTTCTGTATGGTGATGCATAGTTCACGTATATACACAGGAGGGATATAACTCAGTCTTAAATTAGAGATATTCCCAATATTCTGAGATAGTGCCAGATTGATTTCCAAAGTGGTTGTGCAAGATTGGGCTCCCACAAGCCATAAGGAGGGTTCCCCTTTCTCCACATACTGGATCGCATTTGCTGTCACTTGAGATTTGGATCTTAGTCATTCTGATCAGTTTGAGATGGAATCTCAGTCATTCGATTTGCATTTCCCTGATGAATAAATACCTTGAACATTTCTTTAAGTGCTCTCAGCCATTTGAAATTCCTTTGTTGAGAATTCTCTGTTTAATTTCTTGCCCCATTTTTTCATTGGGTTATTTTGTTTATCATAGTTTGATTTCTTTAGTTCATTATATATTTTGGATATTAGCCCTTTTTTAGACATAGGACTGGTGAAGATCTTTTTCCAATCTGTAGAATGTCGTTTCCATCTATTGACAGTGTCCTCTGCCTTATGGAAGCTTTTCAATTTTATGGCATACTATTTATTGTTTATCTTAGAGTCTGAGCTATTGGTGTTCTTTCCAGAAAGGTGTGTCCTGTGCCAATGAGTTTGAAGCCCTTCTTTGCTTTTTCTTGTAATAGATTTTGTGTATGTGGTGTTATATTGA
>REGO01000829.1:408859-447796 GCA_010120015.1 Rhombomys opimus
CAGAATGCTCTCTTTATATAATACTGGCAAGAGTAAGAGGAGAACAGATAGAATCAAAACAAAAAAGTACATTAAGATGAGGAATCCGTGCCCTTTCAAGCCCTGTACTTACATTTTCCTGTACTGACGAATGTTATAATGCTTTTTAAAAGCCAAATTTTTTCTTCATTTTTAATTTTTTTTAATTTATTCTATTTATATGCGGATTGCAGCACCTTCCTGCATCTCCTCCCACTACGCTGAAAGCAGGATCCCTCCTCTCCTGCTATCTGACCCTGTCCTATCAGCTCCCATCAGGACTGCTTGAATCCTCTTCCTCTGTGGGGATGAAGAGGATGGATGTTGAGACTCACAGCCAAAGTATGGGCAGAGCACAGGGAGTCTTATGGAAGTAGATGGGGAAGAAGTGCCCAGAGAGTGCAGAAGCTCCACAGGAGACCAACATAGCCAGAAAATCTGACCCCGGGGGTTCCTGCAGAGACTGATTTTGCAACCACTGACCTTGCATGGAGAGGACTTAACCCCTCTGCTCAGAGGTAGCCAATAAACAGCTCAGTCTCCCTGCTGGTGAGTAAGGGGGAGCATAAGGTCTCTCTCTGAATGACCTGGGTTGCCTGCTCTTTGATTACCTCCCACCCTGGTGGCCCCTACCCAGCCAGCCCACAGAGGAAGAGGATCCAGGTATTTATCATGCTATTTATTTATTTATTTATTTATTTATTTATTTATAAATAACCATTTAGACTTGAGCTATCTTACTTTAGCAAGGTATTATGAAGGAGGTTTTGGAGCATAAAGTCGACAAATTAATAATTTAATATTTGCTCCAGTAATAAACCTGAGGTCTCCTCTCCCCTCTCATTGGGATAGCAGAGAAGAGTCCATGTCCATAATTACTCATCCCCTAGTTCCGGCAAACTCTGATGAAGCCTGTGTGGGACCCTCAACCATATAAGCAATGAAGTAGCTTTGGTTCCAGTGAGTGTATATTCTTTTTGCCCTCTATCTACTAATGTGCTTGACTGATACAAACTAGCATTTAATTTAAAAAGAAAGGAAAAAGAAAAAGAAAGAGTCTAATAAAAGCTTTGCCTTCAGGTTTCTTTCTGAATTTGTTATAACTTTTTAGAGATGTATATTCTCTTCAGAGTTATTTGTTAGGGCTTCACGACTCACAACCAAACAAAACAAGTAAAATGCTCTTTTACAGTCCTAGTGTTTGGGAGTCAGAAAAATGCCAGTGGGGTATGGCTGAAATAGACTGAATTTAAGAAGGAATCTTGTGGAAACAAGAACAGAGGTGGCAAGGAGACTAAAATATGCACTTCAGCTTTGGTTACTGTGTGTAATACCTGTGATGATCAGTGTAAACGTTAGAAACTTGTTTGTTTGCTTGTTTGGTTGGTTGGTTTTTTAGTTAGTTGGTTTTTGGCTCATAGCTTCAAAGATTTTAGTCTGTTACTGTGATACCTGTGATGAACCAGCATAATGGGAAGGGTGTGTGGTCCAATTCTTAATTTCATGACCAGGACGAGTGAATAATCAAAGGGTCATCTAAATACCGTAAGTTACTGCTAGGGCATATGGGTATTGACCTAAAGATTCCTCTACCTATGTAAAATCCCTACTAAAGTGGCAACAAAATATCTCCAAAGCTTAAGAATGATGATGTCAATATAGGAGAGTAAGAAGATAATATACAAAAGTCAACTGAATATCCATACACCAGAAAAAAAATCAGTAGTATTTCAAAGCATATTGTACAGCCAAAATAAAATGTCATAGAATGGGTGCTTTAGAAAACTGAGTACCAAGAGGATCAAGGTATTGACAGATTTTATTTCTTCTAAATCCCCTCTTTTTGTAACAGAAGGTCATCCTACTGTGATTTTGTAGGGCTTTGACTGCATGTGAAAACACTCCTGATATATTACGTACAGATGTGCATACTGATGCACGTCTTAAAAACTGTGTATAACAGTTGAAGATCTAAATAAAAGCTCTAGGCATAATTCTATTTTTTTAAAAATTTTAGCCATTTTCACAGAGAGGCCCAAAATATATCCCCTTCCTTGTATATTTATTTCTATTGACAGCAATTTATATTGTTTAGGACTGTGTGCTAGACTAAAGAAGCCAGCATTAGTACTTTATCATTAAGTAATCTATAGATCATATTAAATATACTATGTCTCACATACAGTCGGTGGCTATTGAGAATTATAAAATCAGTGTATAACAGTAATTTATTCACTTAAGACTGTGTGGAAATATATCTTTTTACCCTGCTCATCATTGCTAATGAAAACCACTGGTTTTCCTATTATATACAGGCTGGCTTTCTTTTGAGTGTCACATTCCTGAAATAATATTCTCTGTAGTTTTCATGCTAGTTTCAAAATGTGCTTGTAAATTTCTTGATACATTTTATGCTTTTAGTGTTTATGTTTAAAATGCTGACTAGCGTTACATTGTGAATGTACACATTGAAACACACACTCAGAGTTGAATACTTATTTAGCATTTGTTCTTAGAAAACCTAGTTAACCTGTTAACCTTGGCCTATTTATTGGTAAAGTGTAATGTTAAATTTAAATATCTCATTATTATAAAGCTCAACATCAAGGCAAAAATGCTGCTTATATAATATTATGATAACTTCAGATAACCTTTGCTTATGCGTTACAGCGCATCCATCTCCTCATTATAAATACTTGGCTATTAAGAAAATTTTCTTTCAATTGAAATGTGTCCAAATTAAAAACAAAACAAAAGAAAAAAAAACAATCTTCATTCTATCCCTCAGAGATTACACAGGTAAAATATGGCTGCTGAGTAAGCCTCTTAGAAGTGTTCTGTAATGATTCTTATCCATAATTTTCACCTCATGTGACATAAAGTCCTGCTTTAATAATTTGTTTCTAAACTGATTCAACAGTGACTATGTCTGCCCCTTCCTTGCTGGAGTCACTGCATCAATAATGGTCTTCATTTTAATCTCTTTTCTTCCTCTAGAGAAGTAATGGGGACGTTTCTGTTGACACACAGGTGTACCTGATTTTCAATCATATTGTTTCTTGTGCTGTCTCAGTTGGAGGTGCCAGAGATTTATAGCAAGGTCGGAACACTATTATTAAATCTGTTACACGTGTCTAGGGGCGTCATGAGACTGAAGCTGGAAGCAGTAAACACTGGATTGCTTTCTTACACACATTTCTTTTTCTAAATGATTATGACCAATGCTTATTTTCTCAACTCATTTGCAGCAGAGCTGGATGTCCAGACCAGCTGTCAAAGTAAGAAATTGTTTCAGATGAAAGAAAACAAATTAGATTTTGAAAAAAAAAATATGTTTCCCATAAATCAAACACATGTTAAATGATAAACACTTCAACCATGAATTACAAAAATCAACACAACAAATCACTTATTATCACTATCTATATATAAGTGGCCTATAAATCACCTAAAATGCTACATCTTTTTAAACAAAAGAATATCAGAAAATAGTTTTAATTATACTATATTCTATTCTAAATATAATCTATCTCTTTAAAAATTGATTTATTTTAAATTAAGTAATAATTCTTCAAAGATTAAAAATCTCTCTTGAATGCCATTGAACAAGGCCATTCAGATAATAAAAGATAGCGATGTGATTTGGAATCAGTGTTACTCATGGGAAAAAAAAAAAAAGGTCTACTTAGTCAGTAATGACTGATTTCATTTCCCTCTTATAATGAACTAAATTCCTAAAGCCACAGTTTTACACAGAAGTGAAATTTCATGCATAGAGTTATTGCAGGTGGAATGTGAACATTCTTTCCCTAACACATGCCCAAATTAGCTTTAGGTTTTGTGTATGTGTTTTTCCATTCTTCATGAGAGTTTCACAAAAAGAATAAGAGAAACGTGTTAGCTGGTACTCAGTGACCAATAAGCAACTTTTAAAAACCTGATATTTATGGATCAATTGCAAGAATTAAAATTTGCATGAGGCTTTAAATATCCATAGCATCTTTTCTCACAAGTTATCTTCCATGTGTGTCTATCTGTCTGTGTTTGTCTTTGCTGGAATTTTGAACAAGAGGATGTCAACAATACAGATCTTCACATTTGCCTCTGAGCACAGGAATTATTGTGCACAAGCACAGTGAAATGCTACATCCACCACATCAGTGATCTCATATCTGTGTTGTATTTTGTAAACTTATTTATTATTGTTGTTATTTTTTTATTTTATTTTTTTTAACTTTTAAATTTTTTTATTTTTTTATTTTATTAATTACACTTTATTCATTTTGTATCCCCCCATAAGCCCCTCCCTCCTCCCCTCCCGAACCTACCCTTCCTCCCCTTTCTGCATGCATGCTCCTCCCTTCACTTTATATACCAGTTGTAGGTCCTTCCCTCATCTCCTCCCAGTTCCACCCTTCTTCCTTCTTCCTCTTTTATCCCTCTTCCCTAGTCCCATGATGGGGAAATTCCCCTCCCCTACTGTCTGGCCCTAGCCTATGTGGTCCCATCAGGACTTCCTGGATCCTCTTCCTCTGTGGGCTGGCTAGGTCACCCCAACAGGAAGAAGTGATCAAGGAGCAGGTAACCAAGTTCATGCCAGAGGCTCTCACTTCTCCCCTTACTAGGGAACCTATATGGAGACTGAGCTGTCTATGGGCTACACCTGAGCAGGGGTCTAGGTCCCCACTATGCATGGTCTTAGGTTGATTCATCAGTATCACCCTTGGGCCCAGCTTTTTTGGCTTTGTTGGTCTCCTTGTGGAGCTACTGTCCCCTCCTGGTCCTTCTGTCTCTCCCTTCTTCCATAAGACTACCTGTGCTCTGTCCAAAGTTTGGCTATGAGTCTCAGCATCTGCTTTGATCCCCTTCTGGTTGGAGTCTTTTAGAGGCCCTCTGTGACAGGTTCCCATTGGAAATGTACCCTAAGAAAGAAATACTTTTCTTTGTGATTTATCATAGAGAAGAAGGAGATCTATTACAGTAAGGGACACCATAAAAAGAAAAAACAGTAACATGAAGAAATTTACACTGTAAAAAGTAGTGAAACTTGAAAGTATTTGCCTACTTGACTATTCGAGAGTTATCCTACCAAAGTTGCATAGATTCTGGTGACAGTGGAGAAAGCATCTATAACTGCCACAATTAAACTGTTTATCTGCAGTTTCTCTGAGCTTTGATTTTGACAACATAACATAAAAATGCTCAGGAGGTACCTGAAAACACTTCCATTGCCATAATAGCCATAGTGCCGGGACTTGGCTCCAAATGTAGAAACTATCACACTCACCCAATGGTGGTCATTATTTACATGACAAAATGTAATTCAGAACAACAACAACAAAAATGTAGTATCTTACCTACACAGCAGACAAAAATGTGAGTGCCACATGGAGAGAGGCCTCTCATTACTTTTAAATTTATGAAGGTGTTTTGTTTGAGTCTTCTTTTAAAGTACAGGAATTATTGAAAACTTCTTTAAGATGGGGGAAGGAAAATTAAATAAAGCCATATGAATATAGAATGCTGTAGGAAGAAATACTACAAAGCAAAACATGACCCAGGAAAGAGCCACAGGAATTAAAAGCAGCCAGGCTTTATTCCTGGGCCCTTTGAGTGGGCTTAGCCACTGACACATTGGGATTTTCTTTCTAAGGTCTTGGTTTCCTCCACCATCTCCCTCAAATAATGTTCTCTTTGATTCTGCAGCAAAATTTCCCTCATTTGCAGAGTAAAGGGGCCGTTTGGTTTCCTGGTGACTACTCTGAGGCAGGGTGGGTCTTATTTTATTTTGAGAGTGATTTTTAAATAAGTAACCTCCTAGCATTTCTATCTCAAATCATCTTTCTGGTGAACTATCGAAGCCAAGCCAAGAAAATTAAGAAAAATGGTTGACAACCTCATGATAGCATTTGCTTGAAAGGTGTAAGAATTACAATGCTTCCTGACAAGCAGTTCGGTTGGGTGGGTATAATTACAATCCTGGTTTAAATGTTTGAGAAGCTTCAGAAAAAGTCCCTGCCTGTCTGCTTTTGTTGTGTGAGTATCATTGTCTCTATAGTAGTCGGTTTATCTCAGTTGTTGCATAACAGATATGAGATCAGAAATACTCTATTCTCACATCATATTAAATAAAATAAAATAAATACAATGAAATTTACACTCAATGTGCATTGTAAAGTGTATTCCATAGAAGGTCAAAATATTAGGACAATAAAAATTCTTCTTTTTTTATGTCTATTTCCAACATTGTTTAAATAATAAATTTTGGATCTCTGGATTATAACTTTTTTCCATATATTATAGTATTAATTTTATACAAACTTTTCAACATAATTGTATTTTCTTACTTCAAATTACTTCAAATGCAATATGGATGACATTAAAATAAAAATTCAAAAATATTGTCTCATGGATTTACTTTAACTGAATAACAACATCAGTGAACAATAAAATCTCCTTCACAGGCTTTCAGTATTTAAACCTCTTATCTGATTTGTGAGGGACTGTGTTTGTTCAAGAAACTAATATATATAACTTTATCCTTACTGGCATTTCATGTATATACACCTATTATGCTTTATAGATAGCAGCTTTGTTTAGATTTTATTACTAAAATAAAGCTATTTTTGTAGTTTTTACAATTAATTTCTTTTATTTTTTGCCTCTTAGTAAAAATTTTGAATTTCTATGGCCTTTCTCTTTTACTTTTATTTTAATAAATATTATAAATATAGTAAATAAATAAAAACAGCATACACCATAATTAACCAGAGGTAAAGTCTACACAGCTTAACAAACATATACAACTAGAAAGCCAGAGATGCCTTTAAAATGGAGGCATTCACAATCAACCCTGGCTAGACATTTATTTAATTGTGTAAGATTAATTCTCATCTTCTTTTTCTCAGGAAATTTATTTCCTCTTTTTCTTTGGATGATCCAAAGAAATATATTTGATTTAAAATAAGAATATAACTTTAGAGTTTCTAAGGAGTTAGGGATTTAAAAATCTCTCATACTAAAATTCTCTTGAGGACATAGTATCATCCTCTTAAGGATGTTTCCAAATTCCAAAAAAGCACCATTAAACAATTCTTGATTACTGTGTGTGTTTTTCACAAAATTGGTGTGTGTAGAGACAAAATGTATGCTTTCTTCCTATAGATTTTTCTATAGATTTTTTCCTCTAGGTTGTATGGCAATAGGAGGGATAGTGGCCAGGGCTCTTCCAATCTGTTAGCAAAGAAAATGACTTAAATTTTTAGAATGTGTATTACTTCCTTACATAGTAGTAGAAATTACTATAAATTAGAACAGGGAAATAATTCAAAGGCACCTTGGTCGGGCTTTGCACTTGAGGGGAAGTGAACCAGGGTAGGGACAGAAAGCTTTTCCCCTTTTAATCACCGAGTGCGCAGTGAAGCAGACAAGTCTCAGGGCCAGGTTTTTACAGTCTCACTCCAATGATAATCTCTTAATCTATCTGATATTGGCTCATCTCTAATATAATAAGCAAGTCAGACAAATTCTCTTCTGATGTACACGTTCTATGGCGGTGTGGCCCTGGAACAAGGTGGCCTATGCTATGCAATGTCTTTCCTCTGACTGTGAAGAGACACTAAACCTTGCCAGCAGGATGTGGAAGAAGTGCAGGCAGTGACTAGCAAGCAGGGAACAAGCAAAGAAGGGGAGATGGAGTTAGCATCGTAAGGTGGCTTGGACAAGCAAATGCCGTTACGCAATCCACTTCGGCAGTTATGTTCTGGCGTCATGCTGTGTAGATCATTTCAAGCTTAAATTTTCTTACAGAAATGGAATTGTGAATTATTTTCCTGTTGTCTTCTCATTTTAAGCTCCCATATTCTTATTCAGATTTTAAACTTCATTACTATTAATAGACTCTCATCCAAGTAAAAATAAAGCCGTACGAGGCACAAGTAAGTATGCTAGCACTTTGAAAATAAAGCTGAACCAGCTACAGTTCATTCCCCCAACTGAAGATGTGTATATCCCTAAGTGATGCATGTCAGGATGGTCTACCCTGTGCTGACATACTTAAGCAAAGGTTACAGGGACGAATAATGTTAAATCATATAATACTTGACAAATATCCTGATTCTTTTAAATTTAAAAATAATGATTTCTTTAACAACTGAAAGGGACGATAGTGAAAAACAACATTACATATTGCCAAACATATAAAAGTGCACTCATATATCAAAAAGTTTATTATAATTGATGACATCTAAAATATATTTCAAATATTGTAGCTTTCTTTTTATTACTGAGGAAATGGTGAGGGTTGGCCAACTTCACACTCTGGATACTTGAACTACATAAATTACGCACACACACATACGTGTATGCAGTGCATGCTAATATTTCTAGACTTTTCTGTTTCAGCTGTTCCTGTAATGTGAAGCCATTTAAGAAGACCTATAATCTGTTTGAGGCTTATCACTGTAATATGAAGATTGATTTCCTGCCAATTCACTTAAGTCAAAGTAATAGCCACTTGTAAAACCGTTCAGATAAGCTGAATAAAGTAAGAAGATTAGTGGAATCTAAAAGCATTAATTTGAATCTTGTTTAAAAATATGTAGAGAATTTAATATGTAGAAAAATTAAGATTACTTGAATGCAGGATTTTCTTGAAAATTCAGTCTCCTTATATTAAAGATATTATAAGAGTTGAAGGTTCAGACTAGAAATATAAAGAGAATATGTTTGAACAGATGTGAAATTGGATGTGAGATAATAGCATTTAGAAGCAATGTAACTAACTCAGACGCAGAGGTAGAATTTTGCAAAAGCAAACAGGAGACTTAAGACATTCAGCAGCTTTAAGCACAGAAAGAGCTGGTGGCTTTTAGAATAGCCAAATGAGCCAGGGAAGAGCATCAGAAAGACACTGTGATCCTCAGAACTCATGAAAGAGCAGATTAGAGCCAGGTAAGAATGTAAGATGTAGGCTTGTTCTCTTGGGAAGTGGGGAATGAATAGGGAACTTTTAGAATTATGTAATCACAGGGGTTTCCAAGAAGCTCACTTATTAACTCTCCAAAGTAAGAGAAAACAACCTGTATTATAGATGAGCAAATGGATTTTTCTCCTAGTTCACTATATCTTGGGTTTATGAGCATAATGCAAATCCAAGTATGGATAGTTGTGGCTTAATAATGATAAATTTGAGGAGAAGGAAAAATTGCACTTTTAGAAAACTGTTCTGAGTTTTGTCAGAAAATGGTATAATATAAAAACACTTCTTTAGAACTTATGTTGCTTGTGTATAATTTTAATATAATATTCAACCAATATAAAATAATATGTCAAGTAAGGTAAACATAAAAATGGCTGACTAGATGTAGGAGAAAATATTAAGCAATCTGTTTTGATAGAATAAAATACATGAGTATTTTTATTGTAAATATGTGGCACAGTATTCTGAAGAGTGTGAATACAACAAAGATGCAGAAAACAACAATGAATTGTGTGAGGAAGCACTTTACATAGAGAGTTAACATGATACCGGTAAAAATAGAATTTTACAACGGAAAAGACTAGATACATTTTTAAGATGTGTGTTTATTCACGGTATAACCATATGAAGATACAGAACCAAAAAATCTGGACACAGGGGTCTTTGCTGAGAATGATACTCTAACCAAGGACCATTCATGGATATAACCTAGAACCTCTGCATAGATGTAGCCCACAGATGAGCTCAGCTCAGTGTCCAAGTGTGCTAGTTAGGGGACATGAACTCAGTGGCTGGCTCTTTGGTTCCCTCCCTCTACGGAGAGGGGAGCAGCCTTACCAAGCCACAGAGGAAGATGATGCAGCCATTTCTGAAGATAGCTGATAAGCTAGAGTCAGATGGAAGGGGAGGAGGACCTCCTCTATCAGTGGACTTGGGGAGGGGCAGGGAGAAGAGAGAGAGTGAGTGGGATTGGAAGGAGACGAGGGAGAGGGATACAGCTGGGATACAAAGTAAATAAATAATAAATTTAAAATAGAAAATTCCAGTCATAAAAACTATCTTAAAAAGTGAGAGATAAAGAAACAAACAGAAGGAAGTAGATGGTCACTGCAGTTTGGCCCACGGCTGTGGAGCTTGATTAAAATGTGAACACCTGTGCTTGCAGCCCACAAGACAAGATGAATTCTAGTGCTTTGCAGTCATGTGCTAATATCTCCATTTCTGCCTTTAAAGCGGGATCTTGGGGCTCTCCTCACATTGGCACACCATACACTTTTATCTACTTATATTTGTGAGCCAAAGCAATGAACCGCGTAGAAAGCTCCTTGGAAGAAACTTCATTTCCAAGAACACTCAAGAGAGTGTGGATTAGCTAAACAATCTTTCTTAGAAGGAGAAGAAAAAACAAACATAACAGAATTAGGATGAGTGAAAGGCATAGGTGAGTATGACTTCATTCTGTTCAACTGATTAATAATGAAACAGCTAACATTGGATGCATAAATATAACATTTGAGTCAAGCTCCCCTTATTATTAGCCACAGACATTTTAATAACATGAATAACACTTCTGTTTTATTCATTTCACCAGCAGTAAAAGTTAGCTTTGTGTCTGGAACATAATATATTGATATTCAGCTTCAAAGTCTAACAAAAGTTGCAAGGACAGTAGGTTAGATGACTGGACAACTCCAATGAAGGCCAGAAGATAAAGATGCAGAGCTGGAGAAGAAGCTGGGAAGCTGGGTTTTAGGGAAAGAGGTAAGGGCTTAGCCCAAAGATTTGATGTTTTTTTTCAACTTTGGAATTCTTTTATTTGATAAATATTTTCCCTAGAACATGTTCTTCATGAATAATTATGTCTTCTAAAAATATTTTAGCTACAATTGATTAAAGAGAAGGCTGGAGTAAAACTGGATAGAAGCCTAGAATTGTACAATACATCCTATATAGGATTAAGAGATATTTTTCATTCAGGTTTTATTCCCCATCATTGATTTTTATGGTGTGTTTAACTGTGCAGCATATACCACACTGTCCCAGAAAGATTGTGTCCTAAATGATTGGGTAAACCAGGCAATATCTGCAGCAGAGAAAACATCTGTGAAAATAAAGATGCTCTGCATGCTACATGAAAATAGAATGAAGAAAGTTCTTTTACGTGAAGAAGAGGTAACCTAAAGAAGAATTCCTCAACAAAATGACATTATCATTGAATATTGGCTCATGCCTGGTTAGTTAAATGATGCTACATGTAGGAACAAAACCTTTGAAGGCTCACTGATCATGCTCAGACAAGCTAAAAAAGGATGGTAGTTGTGTCAAAAAGGATAATTGACCTTAAAGATTGTTATAATAAATGGTTGTTGACATGTCCTTCATTGGAGAAAATTTTTCACATGACATGTAAAGGCTTTTAGTGTTTATATTGAAAATAACAGACTAGAAAATTAATTTAAATGTAATGTTGCATTTTTAAAGCTACCTTTGAAGATGACTTTACTTTAGTAACATAATTTAGTATTTTGTCATTCATAGAGCTTATAATCATCGGACCAAAAAGCAGGTTTCACTAGTACTTATAAGGAAAAGTAATTGTTTTGAGTTTTGAGCTAAAAATTTTTGTCAGATAGCCAAACTGAGATGCCCTGTGTTTAATTCATGCTAAGTTGTCCACCACCAAATAAAGGACTTTTGTTTGCTAAGCATAAAGTTAAAGGTCTCCATTTTTTATTTTTTCCAATTAATCAATGGATGTCAGTTCTTATTTTAACCTTTTTTTATTCATCTGTGTTTGTTATGAATGTGTATACTGTATGTGAATGTGGTGTTTCCACATGTATGTGGGTCCATGTACATGCATACATGTGCAAGGGCTAGAGCGGCCTGAGAGGGTCCTGTTCTGCCTCTCCCGGCCTGTTCCTCCAGGCATCTGGGATGCCTCACTGAAGGTGGAAGGCATAGTTTTGCATAGACTTGCTGGCCAGCGCTCAGTGATCTCCACGTCTCCACCTATCAGCAGCAGAAGGATTACAGAAGTACAGGCCATTGTGCTAGCCTTTTCACCTGCATCCTTTCCCCTGCATCAGCTCTTACCCTTATGTGTCAAGGGCTTGTATCTAGGACATCTCCTCTGCCCTGTAAAACCTTTTGTTAGCTGAGTATAATTGCATTTCCTATTCATGTTTCACTCTGAAGTTATTCATCGGGGTTGCCACACGTGCTATAGTGATATCGATAACTAACAGATAGTAGATTGGAGTCACAATGATGCATGTCTGAAAAGAATTAAGTTTCAGCTTTAGAATGTAATGTTTAGAAAAGGAAGTAACCCAGCTGCTCTCAGAGTGTGGCTGGTCACTGCACTGACATGAGTCCTTCTCTGTTACTGGAATTTTAAACTTTCATAGTCTGATGGCCCACTGCTTGATGATGCTTTCTGACTTCTGCACAATTTCCCATTCATCGTCATTCTTCAGCCAGTTGATTCGAGTCACTTCACTGTAGGGTGAGTGTTATCAGGATAGATGAACAAGTGTCTCCTTATAAATTCATATCTCTAACACATAATGGATGAGAAGAAAATGTAAATAATTTCTTAGAACAGTATTAAATATAGAGATGAACTTATAATAAGGATGGTGCTTTGATAGTACTTAACTGAAGCTCAGGTCTCCTGTTGAACTATCTGTATCCATGACAACCTAACAATGTAGATGTCAAGTTCAATTTCCACCCATCTTACATAAAACTCTCTCCCTCCTACATACTAGAAATTCCTGCCATGTGCTAGTGGCAGACTATACAGTTAGTATCATTTAAAGTTGAGCCAGTGTAGCTAACCACATGACAACAGCAGTTTAAACAGCTGGAGGACCACATCATTTGGAAATGAAAACAGAAGTGATGACATGAAAGAAGAGCATCAGGAGATGCTCCGGGAATAGGAACTAAAAGAGGTAAACCAGTAGGCAAGTAGCAAGCTGGAGAGTGGACATAGTGTGATGGAAAGCAAGGTGCGTTTGGTAAAGTCAGGTTGAGTTTGGGGCCACGTAAGCGGCAATCTTCTTCTGTTAAATGAAAGCCAATCTGGGTCAGCATTTTCCAGGAGACATCTTCATCTACTTTGTCTTTAAAGATACTTTCTAATGTTTTACTTGGAAAAAAAATTATCTCTTTCAATTTAAGTTCCCAGTTTGGGAACATAATATCTTAAAGCATTTGCAATAAAATTACTTCTATCTTATTATTATCTACTTATTTTTCAATCATAAATTGGCACATTTAGTCCATCACAAGCATTTTTAAGGAGAGCATCAACATCAATTATTAGTGAAAATAACTGTCCTATCTTTCTTCTTTGGCTCTTAGTTAAAATAAAACTCAATATTGGTTTTTATGACAAGGCAGATCCTGTTTTCAGAACAGAATCACAGGGAAGTTGAAGTCTATTGTGTCCTCTGATATAACAAGAATCCTAAATTTGTGTCTGATGAGGTGAACCCACCCACCCTAAGATGAAGCAGCAGGCCTTCACCGGAGCAGACACAGCTAGGAACCTTGCCTGAGGAAGTTGTCTTCTTCCATGGTTTTCCGTTAAGCATCTGCATGTTTTATTATTCATCAATGTTTGGGTAAAGTATAACACTGAGATAATTACAAATAAAGCAGAATCTGGAAAGGTAATCAGGAAAATGTCTGCAGTTGTTGCTACCTGATTTGGAAAGAAGCTACAAAAGGATTACTAAAGGAACAGCTATTGATTTTTTTTTTTCACCTTGATATTCTCAAGAATATATCAAGCCACAGACAAAGTTTCTGTGGTTGGTTTCAAATTGTCATTCAATAGTGACTTATTAAAATTAAAATTATTTTCATTTATGTCACTATTTTCATTTTCATATAGGACTTGAAAATTAATTTAATAATTTTTAAAATTTTAACATTCAAATATTTTATGAACACACTTATATTACTTAGTTGACATTTGTGTCTTAGTTTTTCTACAGGGGATAGTATATATTCTGCAGGATTTTTAGACTACTGCCCTTTCAAATCCTAAAGTTGCTTAAATATAAATTCCCATGGCTATTGTGTAAATCCATGGCCAAGAAATGCAGTAAATTCTCAATATAAGTGATGCTATAAGAAGTGGAGACCTAACAAATATACCATTATACTTCCTGCGATTGATGGCAACATTTAAGTGTGGTAAAACACTGAAGATTCTTGGTTCTTGGTAATTCAGTGAAACCACTGGGCAGAAAAAAATCATGAAGAGAAAATATCCAATATTTCTAAATCAGTGAAGACCACCTAAACACCAAAGTTTGATTTACTTAAATAATTAACAAAAATTTATTGCAAGAGATATATTTCACTGCATTTACAGTTTCAAGGACCATGATACAAAACAAATAGGGTCATCCGCTTTGTCTAAACATTAAGTAGGTGCAAATACACAAAGATTAGAAAAAGCAAGAGCAAACTTTACAACGTAAATTACAGTGCTATAAATATATTTTATGTACATTATACATACTCTTAAGACATCGTTTTAATATACAGCATATATTGTAGTGGTCCTCAAACTATTCAGTGCTTTAGTAATATTATATATCAGAAACTTTGATAATTTATTAGCATCGTTACACGTACAGTAAATGGTTTGAAATCAGCAAGGGCAGCTTTGGCCAGTTTATTCTGTCAGTTACACCGCCAGTTGTGCATGTAGATAAACACCTCTGTTCTTTTCCCTTTGCGGTGGGGGCTAGAAGAGGGGCTGGAGGGGAATGACGGTCGGGTGTGGTGAAAGCAACGAAGGAAAAAGCGCATGGGGCAGGGGTGGGAAGGCCAGGTGGCTGGGCTGGAGAACGGATGCAGGGATGATTGGCACCTGCGGAGCAGCCAGCAGAGCGGGCTGGCTGCCAGGGCGCAGCCGAGGTCCCACCGTTCCTACGGAGAGCTGAGGTATAGCTGTTCTGGCGAGAGCAGGGACCTGGGGAAGGAACGGTTGGTGTGGCTGGAGCACTCTGAAGGTTCCTGCGGCGGCGGCCGCGGCGGCGGCGGCGGCGGCCGCGGCGTGATGCTGCAGGACAGTGTGATGGATGGTGGTGACCGAGGTAGAGCAGAAGGGCCGCTGCAAAGGCGGGGGCTGCGCGGGCGCGCTGGGAGCAGGCAGGGGCGCCGGGGGGAAGGTGATGGTGACCTTGTTGGCCAGCACGTTAGGCTGAAGGATGTGCTGGTAGACCTCGCACGGCAGAGGCTTCAGCTTGTCGTGGTTCTCCAGCGGGATGAACAGCGCAGGCTCCGGTAGAGCCAGAGGAGCCAGGATTTGCTCGGTGGTCACGAGGGTGTGGCCGCTGACCTGGGCCTCCTTGAAGGGTAGCGGGGGTGGGCGGATGAGGCCCGAGTTGTAGCACAGCCACTCTGCTGAGGCCTCAGTCTTTCCCTGCGGGCCGCCCTCCGCCAGCTCAGAGCGGCCAACGTGTGACCTGGGCTGCGAGGTTTTGAAGTTTCTCTCTGTGCTAGGCACCTTGAAAGGAACTTGCTTTTCATCACCGTTTGTGGTCTGACTTCTTTGATTGTGCTCGAGCAAGGTGCCGTCGCTGTCGTCCTTTGACGGGGGCCTTGCCACACGCGCAGATGGAGTGAGGTCACCGGAAGCCTGCGGAAGGTCACCTGGAGTGGTCTCCTTTGCCGACTGCTGGCCTTGGCCGCTGGCTTCAGGAGGAAGCGCACTGCAGGGACGGAGCGGCCCTTGAACGTCTGCTGTCTCTATTTGTTCTGAGGACTCCTCAATACTTAGATTTTCTTGTGGTTTTATTTCCTCCTTTCTGTCTTCCTTCAGTAATCCATCTCGGGGACTCAGAGAAGAACTGGGCCTCCTGAGATAGTCTGAAGTGTCTTTGATTTTCCAATTTCTTCCCCCAATGTGGAATCTACTTCTTTTTCTCCTTCGTTTCTTCCTAGGCTGACAGGAAGGGACTGAAGCACTTGGTGGTCTCAAATATTCTTCTGTTAAATGATTGTGTTGGTTTAAGCTCTCGTCTGATGAGTAAGAACACGAATGTTGTCTGCGTTTCCTGTGAAATCTCTCTGCTTCGTTTGTGAGAGCATTGTAACCTCTCTTGACAGGCTGATTCTGACTGGGGCCTTTCACATCACTCTGAGAAACAAAGCACCTGTCATCCCCTCGACGGCTTGATGTTCTGCCTTTCCAACAACAGTGAGTTCTGCCCTGTGTCAAATTTTGCTTCTCAGAATGTATCATTGGTGGATTTGCTTGTCCATTTACAAATATTGCAGTCTTTCCTCCATGATTCTGAGATTCCGTAGCCTCGTTGTTGGATTCAGTGTTCCATGTTGCATTCATTTCCTCATTTTCCCTTAGCTGTGCAGATGCTGCTTTGGGCCTTGCATCAGATAGCAGATGTAAGTCTGGCAATTGCTCTGGACTCCTTCTCTGCCTCTCAGGAACTGGTCCCAGTGGGCCCTTCCCGATCTCACCGATGCAACTACTGTCACTTTCCATTTTGCTGTGAGTTTCAGGCTCTTTGGTTGTGCCCCCATGATGATGTCGACAGAACTTTCTCCTTTTTTTCTTTCTTCTACTTTTATGGAACCAGTGTTCACGGGTTTCCTTCAACCTGATTTTGTTGTACTTTTCATTTAGAGTGTCTCGTTTAATTTGATTCCTAGTAAAATTATGTGTTTTTCTGTTCATACAGGAAATACCTTTATACCTCTGACCGACATTTTCACTCTGTCCTAAATCACAACTATTAGACAAAATGTGGCTGACCGAAAGAGTTGTAGCTTGAGAGTCATCATTTTTACTGCTGCTGATTTCATCTTTTGTGCCTCCTCCAACTGGTACATCATTGCAGTCAGCATCTGATCCCTTGAAAAGCTCCTCCTCCTTCGGCTGAGAAAGGTCATTTACCGTTAGCTTGTTTTTATCTTGATGGTTTTTTAATTTAGTGGACTTGAAGTCAAAACAGAGTGGATTACAGCTATATGATATCGATGGCTCTGTGGCTGTATAAACCAGCATCTCTGACGGCCACTGAAGCACGGTGGAGCCAAGTTTGTTAAGTACAGGTACAAATGGATCACATTGTCTTTTACATGAATCTGGTCTTTTTTGGAACCTTATGTTTTCCTCAGCAGTACTTGAAGGTGCCAGTGGCTCATGACCAGTTTTATTTCTGGTTTCCGTTTTGGCCACATCATTAATTTCAACTTTTTCCTCTGTGGTAGTTAGTGCTGGTGTGCAGTCATGAGGCACCGTGGGACCTTCTATGACGTCGGGGCTGTTACTCACAGGTACCTCTTCACTAATGATGACATCTGCCATTGATATTTGATCTTCAAATGGTGCTGAATTTTGACAAGTGTCTGCATCAGAACATACGGGGAGTTGAAGTTGGCAAGAGGAAGTAGTTAACAGTGTATTATTTTCACTAGAGACTTTTTTCATCTCTTCAGTTTGAGCAGTTGGTTTGTCAGCACACACAGCCTCTGGTGGATGAGAAGAGTGAGCTTTCTCTTCAGAACTCAGAAGCTCACATGTTGGTGATGCAAGCTGAAGGTAACAAGTGCTGGGGACAAATCTTGTTTTCCTGCTGAATTTCTCCACAGAAGACTCATCGCTGTTCTCGGAGAAGGCCGCTGCCGAGGACTCCAGCTTCACAGAGGCTTTCTTGGGAAAGGCAAACGAGAAGCCGGTCCTGTGTCTGTGGACAGCCTGAGTGTGATCCCCACGCTGGCAACTATTTGCTGTGCAGTTACTTGCACTTTCCGTGTCCGCCGGGGATGCGGGAACATCTTTCCCTCCCTCTGCACGATGAACCGGTTCTTGCTGGTTGTGAGCTGGCTCTACAGTCTCGCTTGGGGAAACGTCACTGGGATTTTCTCTCACAGTCACAGTCGTGGACTTGAACATGGGGCCGCTGCCAGGAGCACTACAAAATGGGTGGAAAAGGCAAGTCAGTGAGAGATTTTAGAAAGTGATTCAGTGACTTAGGTCTTAGACAGTTCAATTATTTTTGAAATTCTTTTAAATTTTTAAACAAAAGTATACAGGGCCTTCTTTTGCTTTGAGATCATTGCTGAAACACTTAACTTCCCAATTAACTTTTTCTACCCCATTGGCCTCTTCATGGAGTATCATAAAATTCCCCACAGTAAAATTACCTTAAAACTGAGATATTTTTCAACCACTGATCCTATAAAACAGATACAAAAATGTAAAAGATAAAGTTAAAAAAACAAAGACAAAATCTTAATTAAGGTTTTACAAAGACTGAAAATTTGATTCAATGATGTGCTTTAGCCATTTTTTTATCCAGTCTAGGGTTTGTATCAGCTACCTTAGCTAGAGAAAGATGGGAGTCCTTTGGACTTTGTAGGTTCACAATTTACAATTACTCTGAAGTTGTAAGTTATGTTACAATATGTCGTGCCACAGAAAGAATATTACTCACCTAAAATATGAATTGTATTCCATCTGTATTTGACAGTATATTATAAATGCTGAATTTCGACTTAAAAGAACAATTTGGCTTGTATATAATACTAGAAATCTTCAAATTTTTCCTCTATATAATGATTATCTTAAATTTCAAATTTTTCCTCTATATAATGATTATCTTTAAAAAAGTTTATTTTTAAGGAGTTTCAAATAACCACATATTATGGATGACTTTAAAAATCACTAACACAATGTACATCCATCTTCCCTCTCTTGGTTCTCAATATGATTAGCATTTTCTTATGCACAAGATGAATAGGGAGTTTATGTGTACGCTGTGTGTCTGTGCAGTAAGACTGTGTGTTGAAAGTTTTAATAAAGGGAAGTGTTAGACACAGTGCCTATGTCTTACAAATACAGCGTTGTTAATATCTCAGAAGCTATGTTGCCACTTCTATCTCTAAAACATCCTATTGTGTGGTCATCAGGTCCCACGATTCTTTACAGGCTTGGTTTGCATCACCTCTGCATCCAATGGCACACCATTAAACAGACCTCATCACTACAGCTAAGCAGCTCTTTTTTTGAACAGTTCCACATAGGATAAAAAAGAAAAAAATCCTTCATATTGTTTTAAAATTTAAACTTGAAATTCTTAAATATGTTTTTAAGTCAAAATATTCCATAACAGTATTTCGTATGAATTAATTTAGCGTGAGATCTTTGTAATAGACAGTAACAAGAGAGACTTCATTTGTGGAGGGAAAGAAGAGCACTTTGCAAAGTGATTTTCCTTTAACACCCCTGCACTGGCCGGGCTTGTGAGGTCTGAATTGTAGCTGCTCAGACCCAGAGCTGCTAAGTGTGAGAAGCGGGTCAGAGTTTAAGAGCTGTGAACTTCTAAGAGCCCAGTATCGTTTATTCGCAGCAAAACTAATTTCCAACTGCTTCTGAAGCGGCAGTATCTTCCTGACCTCGTTTTTCAAATTTAAAAGTAATTTCAAAGAAATTTTCTCCAAATTATCATTTTAAAAAATAAAATAAGATCTTCTCAAAAACAGTTTTTGCCAAGAGTCATCTTCAGTCAAATGGTTTGAATTTCATGAAGAAACAGGACAGCTTTCAATTAAGATGGCTTAGATACAAGCCTCTACTGATGTGAAATTTACTTTTATAAGCTGAGATTACAGTAATTTGGGAGATTAGTGAAATGTGCATTAAACAGGTATTTGCATGAAATTCAAATTGCTCCTCACTTCTGCAGAAAGCCATGAAAACATATATGCCTTTTTCTATGTGCTGGAATAAATAGATTTGTGCCCTTTCTTTCTGACGCCCGCTGCTGTTTTGAGGTGTATTTTAAGAAAAGTTAACGTTTCATTCTTCACTCACCACACACTTTCCTTCCTTAGCTCAGCCAGCCTGTGAAGACGCTGGAGTGCCTTTTCCTGTTTTCTCTCATCCTTCCTGGATTTAGAGGCTACATTTCGAGCAAATTCTCTCTGTTTCAGTTCTTTGAGTCTCTATTAAAGATATGGAAATAATTAGTAGTCTCTAAGTCTAGAACAACTTTAAAGTTACTTTGATGCAGAGATTTTTCAATACATTGACTTTATCAAAGGAAAACATAGCATCAATCCAAACTTGCTTCTCACAAAACTGTTTTCTTCTGCTTTGGTTTGTAAAAACGCCCAACTGAGTAATCATATTACTGTGAAAGGTGCCTCCTCACCTTAGGTATTTTGAAATTGCAACCTTTCTTCTCTTATTGATCATTGCCTCTTAGGAATACTTGCTTAATTTAGATGACGTATCAGAGGCCTTTCTTAAGCCCATAAACATAAGCTTCATACAAACTCAACACGTTTATAGATTTTAGTTATAAAATAAAACCTCTTTTATTTGGATGTGTTCTGTACCAGAATATAAAGCAATAAAACCTAGAGAAATTGTTTCCCACTGAAGTGGTTTTAACCTCAGGCACTTTTGCCAAATCAAGATCTTAGAGAAAATATTAATTTTGTTTGTAAAATTATTATGTTGAACATTGTTTTTTAATCTGCAGTAAAGAAGATTTGCTTTTCTAGGTTGAAGGTAAGAAAAATGCAAACGCACTTGAATAACAAAAATAAATAGCCACAAGTATGATGTAATTGAAGAAATACCAAAGAGTTCATGCTCAGTTATTCTAGCTCTTGTATCTTATGTAGATAAAAATATTTAAAACAGTATTTTTCTCCATAGTTTATCATGTTCTGAAATTGTGATGAATTGTCTTTTGAGAGAAGGATTCTATAACGAGATATGAAATGATCATATTTTTATGATGTTGTTGAATAAATTTTCAACAAAATGCTCTAGGCATGTTAACTGTCCTATACCATAAGACTTGAATACAAAGGACATGCTCAATAGATGTTTATTAAACTTGTCGGTGAATTACTTATATTATCCAAATCAGGAATTTTCTATACATATCTCAAAACATATTCACTTTGTCAAATGAGTATTAAACTCTGCTTTGTCACAGACTTAACTTTTAATTGTATCCATGCAGCATCCTGTAACAAGAGTAAACTGTTACACACAGAATCATGTTCAAGTTACTTCTGATATTTCAGTCCATGAATTTTATAGGTAGGTTCATATATTTATATAACACTCTCTATCCTTTATTTCTGTGTTATATTCTTTAATACTATTTACATAACAAACATTTCAGGTTTTCTCATTACCCATAATCCATTTATTCAGAAGCTCTTGAAGTATTACATTCAGACCTTAGTTAAACCATGTCATAAATGTTAAAGTGTACAACTTTGTCACAAAATATTTGATATCATTGTTTCCATATGACTGACAAATGTAACTATAAATTACAAGATTCATTAACTTGATTGGGGGTATAAATTCACAATATAATAGGTCAATGATAACATATTGCTCAATTTTAGAAATCAGTACTTTTGGACATTTCCAGTTCTTAGAAATCAAGTATATTTATAAGGTTCCAATTATCTAAGAAGTACGACAAAGATTTTTACATCTTTAAATGAAATCTTTAGCAAAAAATTTGTATATACAGATATAATAAACAGATATAATAAATATACATAACCCTTGTATGTGTAATAGAACATGTGCCATGAGAGAGTTGAACTAATAAGTTTACATTCGATTCAAAATAGAATAATAATGTTTCCGGTCACAGATGAGGTGTGTTATGACCAAGAAGAGAAAATTTAAAATTATGTTAAGATTAAAAATTTGCTCAGGTATGAAGTTCTCTTTTTTGGGAGGGTCTTTGCATGGTTTAGGTATCAAGGCAACTGTGGCTTCATAGAATGAGTTTGGCAATGTTCCTTCTGTTTCTATTTTGTGGAATAGTTTGAAGAGAATTGGAGTTAGCACTTCTTTGAAGGTCTGGTAGAATTCTGAGCTGAAACCATCTGGCCCAGGGCTTTTTTAGGAAGGGGGACTGTTGATGACTGCTTCAATTTCCTTGGGGGATATAGGGCTATTTGATCTTTCTATCTGACTTAATTTTGGTAGATGGAATATATCACTAAAATGCCATTTCATTTAGATTTTCAAATTTTGTGTCATATAGGCTTTTGTAGTACAACCTAATGATTGTTTGGATTTCCTCAGTGTCTGTATGTCCCCCTTTTCATTTCTGATTTTGCTGATTTGGATAGTGTTTCTATGCCTTTTAGTTAATTTGGCTAAGGGTTTGTCTATCTTGTTGATTTTCTCAAAGAACCAGATCTTGGTTTCGTTGATTCTTTGAATAGATTTATTTGTTTCTAATTGATTGATTTCAGCCCTGAGTTTGATTATTTCCAGCCGTCTGCTCCTCTTGGGTGTATCTGCTTCTTTTTTTTTTCCCTAGGGCTTTCATTTGGGTCATTGAGTTGCTTGTATGAGATGTTACAAATTTCCTCTTGAAGGCACTTAGTGCTATGAATTTTCCTCTGAGCACTGCTTTCATTGTGTCCCATAAATTGTAGTATGTTGTACCTTCATTTTCATTGAATTCTAGGAAGTCTTTGATTTCTTTGTTTATTTCTTCCTTAACCCAGCTGTCATTGAGTAGCAAATTGTTCAGTTTCCATGTGCATGAAGGCTTTTTTCTAATTCCATTGTTGTTGAGGTCCAGCTTTAGTCCATGGTGGTCAGATAGAATACGGAGGATTTTTTTCAATCTTCCTGTATCTGTTGAGGCTTGTTTTGTGACCAACTATATGGTCTATTTTAGAGAAGGTTCCATGAGATGCTGAAAAGAAGGTATACTCTTTTGAGTTTGGGTGAAAAGTTCTATAGACATCTGTTAGGTCCATTTGAATTATGGCCTCTGTAAGTGGCTTTAATTTCCCTATTTGGCTTCTGTCTAGATGATCTGTCCCTTGGTGAGAGTGGGGTGTTGAAGTCTCCCACTATTAAGGTGTTGGGATCGATGTGTGACACAGGGGTCTTTTATGAGACTGTTTCTCCAACCAAGGACCATATATGGATATAACCTAGAACCCCTGCTCAGATGTAGCCAATGGTAGCTCAGTATCCAAGTGGATACCCTAGTAAGGAGAACAGAGACTATTTTTTGACAAGAACTCAATGGCTGGCTCTTTGACCTCCCCCCACCCCTGGGGGAGGAGCAGCCCTGCTAGGCCACAGAGGAGGACATTGCAGCCAGTCCTGAAGATACCTGATAAGCTAAGGTCAGATGGAAGGGGAGGAGGACCTCCCCTATCACTGGACTTGGAAAGGGGCAGGGAGGAGATGAGGGAAAGAGGGTGGGATTGGGAGGGAATGAGGGAGAGGGCTATAGCTGGGATACAAAGCAAATAACCTGTGATTAATATTAAAAAATAAAAATTATAAAAAAAAAACAAAAGCAAAAAAGTTGCCCAGCAGCTGTGCATGGTGGTACATGGTGGTAATCCCAGCACTCTGGCCAGCCTGCTCTACAAAGTGAGTCCAAGGCAGCCAAGGCTACGCAGGGAAACCCTGTGTTGAAAAAAGTTTGCTCACACACTGACTAACAACCTTTTTTTTTTTCAAAATTCTATAAAATACTTAAATATTTTACACATCACCAGATAGTTTTCTGAACATATTAATTCTGTAATCAAATTGATCAAGCAGTCCTTTCTTAACATTTTAATACTTTCCAAACAGCTACACAAACCTTAGCTTTTTTTCTTACAGTCCTTCAAATCATCTACAAGTTTGTATTTTATCACTGGTGAGTAACATTTCTCTAAGTTTTAAATTTGATAACTAGTAATGCTGTATTTTAATGTTTAATGGGAAGGTTGAATCATTTTCAAATATATATGTCTTTGGTATTTCTCCATTTACCTCTGCTCTTTCTTCCTCAAATTTATTAAGGAAACACACCTTGTTGAGTCTTACAAGGGTCACAAAACTTTCCTTGAAGAAAACTGAAAATAAGCAAACAATCATTCTGGACATGGAGTTGTCCAGAATGATTACTACACAATTGTGTAAAAATCAGAATTTCTTAGAACCTGCATATTCTGTGATATAATACTCAAGCGTAGTGGTGTTACTGTTTCAGCTTCCCAACCTTCAAGTCTGCCTGAGGTAGCTGTGGTGCATATATTCATTTACAGTTACCTAGGAGCCCTCTGTTTCACAAGTGCTATTCTGAGGACATTTTAAATGTCTGTGACAATAAAGAACTTTTTCTTTTTCTATTGTGGTCAAGAGGGACGGATGTTGGCATATATAAAAATGTTATTTGTATTGTATAGTAGATCCTAAAGTCTAACTTGACATGGATGAAACAAATGGCTACAGGGATATGGATAGAAAAGGAACTATTTCAAATACAGTGATGAGGAAGGGCACGTTTATTGTAAAACTCTGGTTCCAGGATAAATTCAGTGCCTTAAAGTAGCTCACATTTACATATTGTTAGCATGCCTGCCATTTCTTCAGTCAAACTGTTTTCATCTGGACACATGACTGGGAAAATCTCTCTTGGAGCTCTACAAATTAATTAATATAATTTGTGTTCCTGTAAGGGATAGGGCTAAAATAAAAAGCCTATAAATTTTCTAGAACCTTTTCACGATTTGCCTTATAAGGTGACAAATTCTTCAGGGTCAACAGTGATGACTCTTCATTTAACTAAGATGGAGTCTTTTATGTTGTAACATAAGAATCAACCTCATGAATTTGATCAGTGAGAAATAAGTCAATGATTCCATCACTAATCAAGAGTATTGTATGAGGCATGACTAATTAGGAATCAACCTATGGTATTTTCACCACAAGATTGTTTATTCAGATTACGACATTAGAATAAAGATTGGTAGGGGGTGGGAACTAAGCTGTAGAGATACTTCATAAGTTAATAAGAAACACTTTGAAGCAGACAGAACAGTCACAGAACAACCATGTCTAACCTCAGACCCATATTTACTTGATCACAAGTCTCATTGTTGAAAATCTGTTGATAACGCTAATGCTCCTTGGCTGTCAGTTCATGGGGAGTCAAAAGAAGAGCGCCAGTGATCAGAAGTGAGCATTCTCAACATAGCGCCTGTGATGCAGTTGCCATTTCTAAGCAGATCGCTGGGGCATCCTGAGGCATTCGAGGAGGACGTTGATGGTTGTGAATCTTTCCAGTGGATCAAATATCAAACAATGTGGAGAAGCAGATGAAGACCTGAACACTTCATGTCCTGAGTGAATATGTAATGCTTGGTGTGGGCATGATTATCTCATGGACAGACCCATGAATAAATTGCAAGTCTTTCTTCTTATATCCCATGTGTGTCAAGTCTATGTTGTGAAAGAAATGCAAAAACTTCCCTTCTGGAGGTGTTGATAATATTAATAAAAAATGTCCTTTGTTGGAACATTGTCAAAACACTGAGGCATGATGAACAATGCCTTGGGAAACTGTAAAAGAAGCTCCAGGGGGAAAAAAAAGCAGTGTTTTCTTTTCTTTCTTCTTTTTTTTTTTAACCTCAGGTGCATTTTATTCCCTGGAGTGTTCTTGGATGTGTTTTAGTGCCTCCTATGACAAATATTTACATTAAATTCATGAGACATCTTTATTCTTGTTGGGTGTCAGAACATAGTTATAAAACCCATCCCTGTCAGTGTACCCTGAGTCAGGGTACAATGCATTGCTTTCATGCTTTCTCATATATAATCTATAGTATTTGCCAGGCGGTTGTGTTTAAATCGGTTTATCCTGAGAAAGTTTGGGAAAGGGCTGGTCTGTCAATATTTAGTATGTGTTTACTGACTTTTATGTACATCTTTTCCTGAACTCAAAGAATTTTCATTGGATCATTGCTTTTTTTCTTTGCTATTTTCCTGTACATAAGTACACTGAAACTGAAAGTCTACAGCTTCGGAATATGGTCTGCCCGATAATTTCATGTCCTTAGATCCAAGGTCCAACATACAAGATCTTCATTGGTTGGCTGAAAAATTAATCGTACATCATAGCTTTCTTCCCCTGGATGTGCATAGCCAGAAGATTGCTTTCCTACAGAGACTGATCCAATGCAGGCTAGCTAAATCTGCCTCATTGATTCAGCTGTACACCTCAGACCCTGCATCTTCGGTGATCCAATGTAATAACCTCATTCTTGTTCGGCTGCATAGAATAATCCTGCCTCTGCTTAACTCTATATAAGAAACTCTCTGAGCTTATGGGGTACTTTTATTTCTCCAGCAGAGAGACAAATCCATACTCAGATATTTTTTCCTGTGTCTTTGTTGTGCTTGTGTTTTATTCAGTCCTTCAAAACTGCCAATCAGGTCCAAGTCCCTAAGGCCATGTAAAGGATGTGGCTATAACAAACCTGGGTTGTTTATTTTGCTTGAGAAAAAAAAACCCAGGTCTAAAATTATATACTATTACATGAACTAAGACCAAAAGATCTACCATCTATCTATCTATCTATCTATCTATCTATCTATCTATCTATCTATCTATCTATCTGTCTATCTATCTTAGTATCTATCTATCATAGTTTATAAATTATATAGATAGATGTTAAATAGACAGATAATGATAGAGGTAAATATCATCCTATTTAACACAGATTTTCACATGAAATGAGTATCCTAAGTTGATATTCTTGGAGTCCATTGTAAATTGTTTACACACACTTCTGTTTCATTAATAGAATTCTAATTTAATCCTCCTTAACTAACTTATCAGCAAAAGTCTATGAATTGGGAGAACCTATTTTCTTTCTTTTCAGACCTTTCCTTTCCTTTCCTTTCCTTTCTTCTCTCTTCCTTTCTTTCCTTCTTTCTTTCTTTCTTTCTTTCTTTCTTCCGTTTTCTTTCACTTTCAAAGATGGGAATTTTATTTCCTGTTCATCAACCTTGATGCTTTGTCACTACAGTATTTAATTGTGATTCTAACAGGGCAGCCAGCAATATTTCATTGTTAGGCTATCCTTTTGGCAAAGAGCATAAGGAATTAAAAAAAAAAAAGTCAGCCCCAAAAGTCATAATTAAACAGTAGTGACACTAACTATTTAATTTGAAAATAAACAGTCCAAACTGTCCCTCCATAGTTCTTTTCAGCTCTATTTCTTCTTGAATGATATTTAAAGTTTTCTATAATATTTATCTTATAGGACATACTTCCAGTGACCTCCTCCTCCTCCTTCTTCTTTTTTAGGATAGAACTAGTCAGTATGAAAAAATCCATTTACACCATTAGTAAACAAACAAACAAACAAACAAACAAAAACTTCAAGTGTTTTCCTTGCCTGGGTAAGATGATCAAACCTCCCTCTGAAAGACAAACGGGATGGACACTGGAAGGAGAAAACAGGAAACAGGACAGGAACCTACCACAGGGGGCCTCTGAAAGACTCTGTAACAAAGCAGTGTATCAGAGCAGATGCTGAGACTCATAACTAAACTTTGCACAGAGTACAGGAAATCTTAGGAAAGAAGGGGGAGATAGTAAGACCTGGCGAGGACAGAAGTTCCACAAGGAGAGCAAAAGAACCATAAAATTTGGACACAGGGCCTTTTCTGAGACTGATACTCCAACCAAGAACCATTCATGGATATAACCTTGAACCCCTCCACAGATGTAGCCCATGGCAGCTCAGTGTCCAAGTGGGAACTCTAGTAAGGAGAGCAGGGGCTGTCTCTGACTTGAACTCAGTGGCTGGCTCTTTGATCACCTCCCCCTGAGGGAGGAGCAGCCTTACCAGTCCACAGAGGAAGACAATGCAGCTTTTCCTGATGAGACCTGATAGGCTAGGGTCAGATGGAAGGGGAGGAGGACCTCCCCTATCAGTGGACTAGGAGAGGGGCATGGGAGGAGATGAGGGAGGGTGGGGTTGGGAGGGAATGAGGGAGGAGGCTACAGCTGGGATACAAAGTGAATAAACTGTAATTAATATATAAAATAAAAAGTTAATAATAAAACATAAGTAAACCATTATGTTTCCTTCAATATACCTGCTAATAGTTTCATATTTCACTGTTATTGTATTAGCCACTGTTACTCTTTCCAAACGTTTGAACTGTACTTTGAATTTGGGAGAGCTGTTTTTATCAAAAACTGTTTCAGTGGCTTTTTAAATCTTAAGTATGCTTTTTTCCTTAGAAAGAAGTAACAGCCACAAAGAATAAGCATCTCCATTTTCTAAATCAATTCAGCGTTCTTGAGATGCACTGTGCAGAGTGATCTATTAGAATGTTAGCAAATACATTTTTTCCAGAGATGGTATTCTACTGGATATTATCAGACTTCAAGGTGTAATTTCTTTCTAGTCACTATTTAATCAATGGCATTATGCTGAGCGATACTGTAGAAGTCTTTTTATATTTTTTTCAAATTTAGTTTCCCATTACTATCATGAGTGTGTATCACTTGGACTTTTCTCCTGGCAGCTTTAAAAGCATCTAATCTCTTAATGGCATATCAGATCTGAACAATATCTTTCCCCAAGGCCTCTCATTCTTTAGATTCCATTAACTCAAGGTTCTCTTTGTGGATAAAAACCTCATTCTAATTCTAATATAAAAGTCTTGGCAATCAGTGTGTGTTCTGTCTAAAACTGATTTTCCAACTATTGAGTTCATTTTCTTAAGTGCTGGATCGGAAGTGTCTCCTCCTTTGTAAGTGCTTATGAATGCTTATCAAATTGAATTGGCACAGGATGGCTGTGATTAACTTCCTCTTACAATAGGAGGCTTTGAAAATTTGCTAACAAAAATCTGGATAAGATCTTTAGTAGTAGAGTGAGAGCAATAGAAACTTGATTGTAAGCGGCATGGACATGATCATTTTCAAAAGCCACAAGTCGCAAGAATGAATGAAAATGAAGGATGATTGATTTATGGCTCAACTTTATAAATACATATTATGTCTTTTATTACCAAAAGTGTTAAAATACTTTTCACATCTTTGGACTGTAGTGCCAGTAATAAAAGAGCATAATGATATCACACAACATATATATATATATATATATATATATATATATATATATATAAAAATATATATATACATAGTGCATATATACACACATATACATATATATGTATATATTGAAACAGTGTGAAAATATGCATGACAAATTTATCTTCATAAGGTAAACAATGATTTTACTTTAGCAATTAAACAATATTTGATTATTTTGTTGTATTAGGACTTTTAGTTGACTAAAAAGAGTACCTGAAAGTTAAACTCACAGACTGAGATGAATTTTTAAACAGAAACAAAAGCTATTCTCTACCTTATGTTCATTCCACATATTCATAGCAAGTTCGTTATTGCAGGTGTTTAGGACACCTTGGAATAGTCATCAGACATTAATGTATCTAATAGCACTGATTAAATCAACTTGAAGTTTCTATAAATATTATCTTTGAAATTTACTGATGCAATACCACATGTTCTGCTCTAAACTCATTTCTATACCAGCAACACTAAACAGACACAGCAGAACTTTCCTTGCAAGAGCTAACATTCCATTTTGGCTGGCCAGTCACCTGGGCAAGGGGACAGCACTCGGGAAGAGTCACTCACCTAAGGAGATGCTGAGAAGGGACAAATACTCGTCTCCCCAGTGAAACAATGTGTTTCCCTCCCAGAAGCCCTGCTCTCTGTGTAGTCACGCATGTACCTGAAACCAGACAGCTGTGATAAACCCGCCTGCTTTTCTGAGTCACTCAAAGAAGCATAATTTATTCTTTCCCTTATTTTATTCAATCTCCTTTTTCCCTTTTTCAGATACCTGCCAAAGCCTGACTATCCTTGCTTGGACACTCCAGGCTTTCTCACTTTTTATCTATAAAGTTATTCCACATTTTTTTCTACCATTTACAAAACACATTCTCTTTGTTCTTTCTCTTCTCTGTGTCCTTCCTTCAGGAAGCTGCCTAGCCTTAAAGCTTGCCTGCTCTGAACTGTTTTGTTGTTGTTGTTGTTTTAACTAAACAATTGTCATCATGATTCCTTCACAGCCCATTCTTAAATTCATTCGTTAAAAAGACTATACTCCTGAGAGAGGACCTGAGATTCACTGGAAAAATGTAGTAGCCCAACTGAAGCTCCTCAAATTTTCTCTGAAGAGTCTATATTAAGGTATTAACTGCTTGCTGATGATGTATTTTCTTCTTCTTGGTATGGTTCATGAGTTAGCAGGATACTGCAAAGATTGAGAAGAAGGATGGGAAAAAGTACAGTGTGCCCATTATTGTTAAATGTAGACAGTTCTTAGAAGAAGCTGTAGATGGGAAAGAGAAAATGACTGTAAAACCTTTTCAGCTGTGGAAAAATAGAGGAATAAACAAAGGTGGGCTGAGCTGCCTCAGTGCCAGAGTGTGTGAACAGAAAAAAGAAAGAGTCTATGTTAACCTTCATAAATCCATGTACTTCTACTCCTTCCACTGTGCTTCAATTTTTAATGAATGGCTATCAAACTGATATACAATGTTGATTCTGATAAATGATTTGCAAATTAAAGATTAACAAATGTTTTTCCTCTTTTTGTAAACTAAACTGATGTAACCTTAGAGGCCTTGTTTCAATCCTACTTTGCAATGGTGAATGAATTTACCCATTTAGATATCTTCCTGTCCCAATAGATATCTACTATTGATAAAATCTCCAAACCCAAATTATGTAAACTATATGCATTTGTATTCCAGCATAAGTAAATACTAGAATGAAGAACAATTCTACAAATGTTTATATTTATGTACACATATAATATATGTAATACTCATATTTTTACAAATCCATCCTTTAGTCTATGGCATTAGTCTTTCATGTGACATTAATTGTTTTCCACATATAAGTATATATAATTAGGCTAATTTGGAGATTATCTGGGGTTACTAAGTGTTAATATCCATCTAGTGGGTAAAGATATGTACAGTTAAAATTAAGCAAGTATAAAACATGTTAATAATGAAACTTTAGTAATTATAGCATAGACTATTACTATACTTATTAAATATTGATGCATTTAGAAATGCCTTAATATCATTGTTATAGTATATAAAGAAAAAGCAAAAACAGAAATAATGATTTAGTTAGCAGTAAAACACTCACCAGTAATCTTGTAAAGAGTAAAAAAAAAATGTTATTTGTTATGTTGCAGACATAAAAATACCAGCAATGGAGGAGGGTTCCCCTTCCCTACATCCTCTCTAGCATGTGTTGTCACTTGAGTTTTTGAGCTTAGCCATTATGATTGGTGTAAGGTGAAATCTCAGGGTCATTTTAATTTGCATTTCTCTGATGACTAAGGATGTTGAACATTTCTTTAACTGTTTCTCTCCCATTTGATATTCCTTTATTGAGAATTCTCTGTTTAGCTCTGTACCCCTTTTTTAATTGGATTACTTGATTTGTTGGTGTTTAATTTCTTGAGTTCTTTATGTATTCTGGGTATTAGCTCTCTGTCATATATAGGGTTGGTGAAGATCCTTTCCGAATCTGTAGGCTGTAGTTTTGTTCTGAGAACAGTATTCTTTGCTTTACAGAAGCTTTTCAGTTTCATGAGGTCCCATTTATTGATTGTTGCTCTTAGAACCTGTGCTGTTGCCAGCTTCAGCCCCAGCTGTTTTTGTTCATCCACCTTGAATGCTGAATGGAACTCTGAAGTTTCTCCATAGTGCCCTGTTTCTTGGGGAATAGATATGAACCAATATCATCTTAGTCATTAGAATCTACTCACTTTGGGACTTGCATCAGCTTTACACTCCTAAAACTTGAAATTTTCTTCACTCTTTTCAGGCAGCACTGTGTCCCAATACCATGGTTGAATAGTTCACCTTTGCGGTACATAGAATCAGGTCAATACCTGAAGACCCCTATAGGAAGGAAAATTCTTTTCAGGTGAGAACTACAAGCAAAAAGAATGGCCACCAGGAGTGCTAGGATTGACCACCAGTTGGCTGCAGGGTGGCTCTAAGCTTTGTGTAAGGAAGGAATGTGGAGAGGTCTACATTAAAAGGCTGGGTCTGGTGCTGATGGGTAAGTCAAACTCAAAGCAGAAACTGAGAATGTTTACTGGGTTTGAAGAACACTGACTGTTGATATTTCTAAGTTTTGCCTTATGTCCTGGTAATGTGCGTCTTTGTTATTTGATAATAAAATGCATTGTTCTCACTGTGTCCCAGCTACTTGATATATCTATTGTCCACTCTGCTAATCACTAGTCAAGAAGATATAGGAGGAGGACGAATGCTTCCTTTTTCTTCATCAGCAAGTATGGATGAAACTGTTGTTGACTGCATTATAGCAACCTTCTTATGAAGATTCAAAGAGAAATTTGAATTAGATCAGATGAGGTATTGTCTTCATATTAACAAATACTCCAGCAAAATGCAGCCCTTTCAGACCAGAGAAGCTGTCTTTTTACCATGCAGCTAGAATCTGTTTAACCACTGAATCATGCCGATTGGAAAGAAAACAAAAAAAAGAGTCTTTTGTTTGACTCTATGAGCCAGTTCTTCATTCACCTGTGATCTTAGAAATAGGGAAATATGATTGGGGCATAGGGAGAGAAGAAGGAGGGAGGGTGGGATTGTGAGGAGATGAGGGAGGGGCCTACAACTGGGATACAAAGTGAGTAAACTAATTTATAAAAAATAAATAAATTGTTTAAAAGACTGAAAAAATACATCTTATTTTCCTATTTTCAACATAAATTGTCACCTTTTTTACCTTAATTCGCCTCATCAAAGTAACATCAGATAAATAGTATTCAAACCCATATATAGATGGTACAGTTTGGATAAATGCTAAGCATTTTAAAATATCCTACTTATTTTCCTTACTCCAATCTATAACATTCTTAGTTGCTGGTAAAACCACTTACATGTCTTTTGCATTCTAAGATCCCACCCTATCCCTGAACAATACTAAGTTTTCTAATAACATATACAATTGAGCTTTGAAGCCAAAACTTGACACGTCCTATTATATATATTTTCCACTGATTTAGGACTAGTAGTTGATTTCTGATGACTCAGATCCCGTTTCATATTATTTATTACCAGTCTAATTGACACCTCTGAGTCTTGTCTTGCTCTCCATCCTGATCATTAATTCAGGATATCTATCTGCGTCTCTTCTTAACTTGTGCCGATCACCAGATTTCAAATTTTCTTTCTTTCTTTTTATGTTTGAATCACACAGGAGGGTAAAAAAGTTTTTCTTGGCAGAATTGATGAAATATTTAAATAAGAATATTTAAATATTTTTAATATGTAACATTTAAATAGTAGTTTGGTTTACTAACAAGCGTTGCTTATACACAGTCTTCTAGGAATTTAATTTGGCATTGGCTGAGTTTCAAATCAGCAGAGGGAGAAGTTGCCCCAAGAATTCTTTTTCAGAGTCCCTAATTTCTCTTCCAATACATTTTCTGCTTCAGCTTTTTGCCTGGAGAAGAAATATTAAACAGGGAAATCTGTCCATTTTCAATGTTTTCCTCTTCATTTCCACTGGCTGGCCTTTAAAAACTGGTTTTGGATCCAGAAGAATGTTTTCCTGTATCTCCAAGATCATAGAAGGACATGGGTATTGTTGAAAGTAACTAGAGCAGTAACCTCTGTGCCGACCTCTATTTTCTTTGTGACCTTGGGATCGTATGACAATCATCTGGGAGGCTTCAATGCAGATAATAAGATACGGGCCTACACCAGACGCTGGAAAGATGTTTTGTGATTATGCATGTGTATTGTTACTTTCTCACATGTTTGGGTTTGCTTTGGCTTTTCAAGACAGGGTTTATCTGTGTAGCCCTGGCTATCCTGGAACTGGCTTTATCTGTCCTGCCTCTGCCTTCAAATACTAGGATTGAGGGAGTGTGACAAGACCACTCAGCTTTCTTAGGTCATTTGAAAATTGAGCTACAATTAACTTTCTTTGTTCTAAACCATGTTTGTCACTTGAAGAATATAAATACAGATATATTCATTTCTATAGATGTCAGAAGTATCATTAAATATATTCAGATATTCAAGAATTTCCTGGTACCAAAGCCACATATTATGAAAATGTTAGACTTACAAATGTATTTTATTCAGAATCAATTTTCTTCTGAATAAATTTTGATTTTATTAATGATAATTCCCAGAAAGTTTCTCAATTTCTTCAAAACAAGAATACAAATAATAAGAAAGGCAAATAACAAGTATATGAATTACTTTTCAAAGTATATAGTTTATAAGAAACATATTTGATTTGTTAACTTACAATAATTAGCAGAGTATAATAAAAAGAAAAGAAAAGGGTAAGGTATGCAAATCTAAAAATACTACCAACAATGTTAATAAAATAGTATGAAAAAGCCCCATTTAGATATTTCAGAGAATAAACGTACTGTAGTACCTGTCTAATGACAGGGTACAATTTGCAGAATCTGCAATTAAAAAATAGAGATGCTGCGGTGCACATCTGGATTCACAACATTCCAAGACCATAAGAAGCAGAGAGAAGAATCATCGGCGGGCTTTTGGTGTCCAGATTCACCCCTCATTTCTATGGGACATCCTTGTCTCCATGGGTCTGCCGTATGAGTGTGTTTTACTGTCATACTAAAATTCCTTATCACCCTGCGCAAAAGTAAAATCCAAGTGGATCAAAGACCTTAACAAAACCAGTCACACTAAATCCGTTAGAAGAAAACGTGGGGAACAGCCTTGAACTTACAGAAGACAACTTCCTGGACAGAACACCAAGAACACAGGCTCTAAGATCAACAATCAACAGATGGGACCTCATGAAACTGAAAAGCTTCTGTAAAGCAAAGAACATGGGAACAAAACAAAATGACAGCTAACAGACTGGGAAAAGATCTTCACCAACCCTACATCTGACAGAGGTCTAATACCCAGAATATATAAAGAACTCAAGAAATTAAACACCAACAAATCAAGTAATCCAATTAAAAAAGGGGTACAGAGCTAAACAGAGAATTCTCTGCATAGGAATATCAAATATTGGAGAAAAACTTAAAAAAATGCTCAGTGCTCTTAGTAATCAGTGAAATGCAAATCAAAATGACTCTGAGATTCCACCTTATACCCATGACAATGTCTATGACCAAAATCTCAATTGACAACACCTGCTAGAGAGGATGTGGAGAAAGGGGAACACTCCTTCATTGCTGGGGGAAATGTAAACTTGTACTATAGGTTAATTAAACCAAAATAGTGATTCATTGGGTTTCAGTAATTAATTGACATTCACAAAACAAAACTGGTATAATCCACTATATTATTCTATTGTAATTTCTTCTTAAAGTGTGTGCTAATTTATACTTTGAAGATATAGCCTTGCCCTTCTGAATGATGACTCAGCATCTTCCCTAGGGTTTTCCTTGTTTAGCTTCTTTAGGACTATAGATTTTAGTATGTTATCCAATATTATATGTCTAATATCTACTAACAGAGCCAAAAAGTCTGGATCTAAGGGGGCCTACAGAGACCGATGTGCAAACCAAGAACCATGCATGAAGAGGACTTAGACCCTGTGATAAGATATAGCTCATAGGCAGCTCAGTTTCCATGTGCTTCTCTAGTAAGGTTAAAAAGGGCTGTCTCTGACATGAACTCAGTGGCTGGCTCTTTGATCACCTCCCCTGGAGGGTGCAGCCTTGTCAGTCCACAGAGGAAGATGATGCAGCCAGCTCTGATAGGAGGACCTCTCCTATCAGTGGACTAGGAGAGGAGCATGGGGGAGAGAGGAAGGGGAACGGGGCTGGGAGGACATGACAGAGGGGCTACAGCTGGGATACAAAGTGAATATATTGTAATAAATAACAAATCAATAATAAAACGATACAAGCTTTTCTTCCAGTCATTTTCCCACTGACTGAGTTAAACCCCCATCATAAAAATACGTTGAGTGATAATGTGGAAAAAAGAGAACAGACTTTCTTAGTTACCTTTCTATTGCTGTGACAATACACCACAACCAAGACAAGCTATAAAGGAAGTCAGTTAGTTTGGGGCTCATGGTTCGAGAGTATTAATCCATGGTTGCGAGCAGGAAGCAGACAGACAGACCTGCTACTGAATCGGTAGCTGAGCGCTGGCGTCTGACGCACGAGCGAGAAGGAAAGGAGAGAACCGTGTGGGACAGCGTGGGCTTTTCAAACACTCACGCTTACCCAACGACCTACCTTCTAATTCTTCCCAAACAGCTTCACCGGCTCAGCACCAATCATCAACCAATGTGTCTGTAGATGGAATTTTCACTTCAACTATCCCACAGCTTAAAGGGAAGTGTGGAAAGGTTCAGAAGAGAGCCTCATTCGAAATACTGAAAATAATACATCTGTCTTAAATCAGATTCTAGCTCAAGATAATTCTTACCATTTAGGTGTCAAATTAATGAGTGGTTTAAAGAAGAAATATCAAAACATGGAGCTAGAGAGATGCTCAAAGGTCAAAAGTGCTCACTGTTCTCCCGGAAGACTCGGGTTCACTTCTTAACCCTCACCTCATAGTTACAACGATCGATCTAATGCTACGTATCCACGTGATCTGACATCTTCTGGCCTCCATAGGCACCAGACATACATTCAAGCCAAACACTAATACAAGAGTAAAAAGAAATAAATCCTAAAAAAGATGTGTAGAAACCGTACAGTTTTATCATTGATATAATATAAAATTCCACGGAGTTAACACTTTTCAGAGGCCCAAGGGCTCTTAAACAGGAAGTTATAAGTTTTTCCCCTGTTCTAAATTAAAAAAAAAAATCTTTAACACAGTTTCTAAAAATACAGTAAATCAAAGAAAGATCTCTTTCAAAGAGACAGAGATCACTACAAAAATCACACCAGTCAAGGTGCAAGATTATGAAGCTCCCTTCAAGTGCATAAATCTAAAAAAAAATCCCCACCTAAGTTCACGGGAACATTGTAGAAGAAGAGATGGGAAAACTGTAAGAACCAGAGGATTAGGGAGTTTGCTGAGTGATTGAGTCTTCTAGAATAATCAGAAGCTACATCTATAAGTCTCAGATGCCTGCCCAACCACGAGCTGAAAAAGATGGTGTCAATTAACATACTAAAATGGAGGGAGAACGCCCAGCCCACAAAGCCTGAATTCTATACCAAAACCAACAGACAACCGAGGAAGACTGGGAGTGAAAGAGGAGCATACCAACTGACTGTCCCATGTCAATCATTCCTGAAAACACACACGAGTGTGTGTGTGTGTGTGTGTGTGTGTGTGTGTGTGCATGCGTGCACGCGTGTGTGATATTATATCGATTGGATAGATTATACTTGGGAACATATGTATTCTTTAAAAGTATCTATCCATATCTACATCTCTATCTATCTTATGCATGTATGTATGTATGTATCTGTTTGGATATGCATATGGAGAGGTATTTGGGGATATTTGGAGAGAAGAGAGAGAAATGTTGCAATTAAATTATAATTTCAAAAAATAAAATGAGATAAATATACTAAATATATCAATATAGTATTTAAACAAATGAAAGATTATTACTAGGCTGAATTGCATACTGTGCACAAAGAAAACACTGGTAATTGTTTTACCATACATGCGTGCTATTTTCAACTCACCATTAATTTTGTATTATTACACACCAATATCAAGAAGTAACTTCTTTCTGAAGTGTCACTAGATAGCAGTTTAAATTATTAAGAAATACTCAGATTTGTGAATAAAACTCTTCCATTTTCATAGTCACAGAATTCTCCACAGGAATAATACATTGCAATAGCCTGGCCTGACCTTGACTTCCTCTGGGAAAGATCAAAAGCAGCAAGACTCTGAGGCCTGACTTGCTGAGGTGAAGGTCACTTCACTGCCTTTTGGGAGGTATTACAGCCATAGTGCAGCCACTAAAGCAAAAATCAAGATGTTTGAGGGGCCATAGCGCTAAAGCAATCATTCCCCGTTCTATCTCTGCATTGCATCAATGTGACAGATTTCTTACAGTGAAAATAACCCTGAATTGCCAATAGGAAGCCAGGTGAGTGGACACACTCAGTGTGACTCGAATCCCGCAGCAGATGAATAGGTCAAATTGCTTAGAGGAAAATCTCTTCTTTTAGCCTGATGCTGAGTCTTTGATCTTTTACTTTTTTATCTTAGAGACTAAAATTTAGAAGGAAAATAGGCTACTGAAGATCACTTTATTCACATTTTATAAGAAGGTATCACTTAAATTGTGAACTAAAATATTAAGTATAGTATATAGTAATAATTGCTGACTATGCACTATCCTTGATAACTTTTGAATTCCTGAAATTCTACACAGATCAATGAAATTCATCCTTCTAAACCATCTCATGTAGACAGTAAGAGAAGCCTAGTAGGACTTAAGATGATAAGACCTCCCCCCATCAGTGGACTTAGAGAGGGGCAGGGAGGAGATGAGGGAAGGAGGGTGAGATTGGGAGGGAATGTGGGAGGGGGATACAGCTGGGATACAAAGTGAACAAACTATAGCTAATATAAAAAATAATTTAAAAAGATGACAAGATGCATTCACAGCAACAGACGGTAAGAGAATCAGTGTGAAGGACACACATGACTAAGCTCTTCAAATGCGTTTATGACATATACATATGAGTGTTGACGTTTTCTCATTGGTACAGATAAATAAGTCAAGATCGTATGATCTTTTTTCAAAATTTGATATATCTTAATATATATGTGGAACAATATAAACTACCAAGACCAAGAAGGTTACCATAATAGTACCTTTAGATTTTTAATTTCTTTATTATTATTATTATTATTATTATTATTATTATTATTAAAATTTATTACAAATTATTCACTTTGTATCCTGGCTGAATCCTCATCCCTTTCCTCCTCCCAGTCCAACCCAGCCTCCTTTTCCCCCTCTACATCCCTCCCATAGTCCATTAATAATCCTATAGTCCTCCTCCCTATTATCTGATCCTAGCCAATCAGGTCTCATCAG
>REGO01000829.1:478604-513251 GCA_010120015.1 Rhombomys opimus
GTGAGTCTGGTAGCAATGCTAATACGACTGAGTGCGGCTGCGGTGAGTCTGGTAGCTAATACGGCTGAGTGCGGCTGCAGTGAGTCTGGTAGCAATGCTAATACGACTGAGTGCGGCTGCAGTGAGTCTCGTAGCAATGCTAATACGGCTGAGTGCGGCTGCGGTGAGTCTGGTAGCTAATATGGCTGAGTGCGGCTGCAGTGAGTCTGGTAGCAATGCTAATACGACTGAGTGCGGCTGCGGTATAATCTGTTGTGTAAATGAAAATCGAGGGGACTGGAAAGACTGAACCGGTAAGGGAACTTATCGCTCCTCAGAGGACCTGGGTTAGATTCTTAGCACCCACAGGGTGGCTCAGAACCAGCTCCAACTCCATTCCAGTGGGACCAATCTGGCTTTGTGCTCTCTGCAGGAACCACACCCACATGTTCTATATTCATATATGCAAGCAAAATACACGTGAACAAACATATTTTTAAAAAATTAAAGGACCTCTCTGTTAATAGATAGATCTTTCTCTGTCAGCAAATGGCAAAACAACTAGACACGGGGACAGAAATTGTATTAATTTTCCTGCATCTCTCCCTCACAGCTTACTTCTCTTCTGGCAGCTGATTTGCTGGCACCAACACATAATCTTTAGGCTTGAAAATATGTGGATTTAGTTACTGTATAATGCATACTGTAATATAGCTAGCTATTGTCTTGGGCTGTGCATTGTTCTTGTTCCATCAAGCTGATGTTTGTAAGCCTGGCCTATTTGCAGATGAAATTTGTTGTGAGAAAAAAGTTGAAGAGTTTAAATAGAAGCTTCCATTTCTGTGAATAAGTTTATAATATTACTAGAAACAGGCTCCCAGTTTAACAGAGATACTGGGTATAATTTCAAATCCTTTTCTCTAAATCACTGAAAAGGCGCTAAGAAAATAATACAGACAAAAATGAAAGTAAAATCAAGGGGAAAATAACAGAAAAATAAAGCTGCTGTGCCCAGTGTGTCTCCTGGATCTCAGAAATACAGTCTTCGTGTTTCTGCAGCGAGATACACATTCTCATAAGAGACTCTCTCTCCTTGACATTCTCTTAAAAGCAGCAAGCAAACAAAAGCCAGGAATATTTTATCACCTGCCAATAGTAAAGCAAGTCCCAACACCAGCTCAAGGGCAAAAGAAAAAAATATATTTCAGAGTAGAAAGGGTTAATGCTGAAAACATCATTATAGATTGTAAATCATCAGACCATCTTCTTACAAAAGCAGCAGTGATCCATTGAAAATGGGAACATCACATCAGTCCTCATGTAAATTCTATAGTTGATTTTTTAAAAATGAGGCAAGTCAAATCCATAACAAAATGAGGCAAATACTTCATTGAACTTTAAGTTGTTAGGAACTGGATAAGAACTAAATATATCTGTATGAATTCTTTGAGAAAAAAATGAGAACATAAGAAGAAATAGCAAGAGAAGGGCAAAGGATGATGCAAATAGTTAGAATAGTCTGTCCCCTGAAAGAATGTAGATAAATAGCATTCAGGCAAAAACAAACAAAAAAGAGGTTTGTGTTCCCTCGTCAACCTCCAGGGCACCTTGTATAAATGGCTGATTCTAGGGGCTAAGGGTAAAAAAACAAAGATGTGTCTAAAGTTCCATGATGTAATAATAAGTAAAAATTTTTTTAAATAATAGGGCATGTCAGAAAAACATAGAAGCATCTTTGATGGGTCTCATTCTGGCCAAACTCTAGACACACTTAGCATTAAATAAATGAAAACATGTGAAACGGTGTTAGATAAATGGGTATTTATGGATATATTTGAATATAAATAACTAAATACACGATATGAAACCAATACTTTGTAGCATGGTATGCTGAAAATTTAAATAGAGAATTATTGAATTGGGAAAACATGCTATTTTGAAGACATCACACTCACAGTTGATTCAGACAAAAACACTAATTAATACTTATATTTATGACTCAAATTTAATAGAAAACATGATTTCAAAATATCTGACTGTAATTTTGTCTCTACTTACAGGGGTAATAACATACATTTTATAGTACATAAGTGCCTGGCAGGCAACATTTGCTGGGGTGATCGAAGTTAATATACAGCTGGTAGGAAAACTGGCTGCTCATGCCTTCAGACAGAATTCATAGAAAAAGTCACTCCAAGCTTCCACAGCGCTCTTATGAGAGTTTCAAAATGAGCTCAGAGAAACATAACACACTATAACCTAGAAAAAATAAAATGATACCATTATTTAGAGCTGTAGGTAAACTCTATGCTGCCAGACAAACTTTAGTCCATTATTAAAATGGCAATATTTCTATATAACCGTTGAGAGCGTACTGTAACTGCCCTGCAAAGCCCCTCCGTCACGTGTTTCTGGTTCAGCAATAAGTGCAACTTTTTTTTTCTTAAATTTCTCTTTCACACCACTAATCTATAGCTCTCTGTGACATGAAGAGCCGTATCAATAGGAAATCACTACTGTGAGGAACAGCAAAGAAATGGCAAGCAAGAATAATACACAAATCATGGTAAAGAGTATATATAATTCAGTACAAGGCAATGGAAGAATAAAACTGACAGGAAGAAAAACCTGGGTAAAAGTATAAAATACGGAGGGTGGCACTCTTACCAGGTGCTGGGAGTTTACACCCTGGGGTAGCAACACAGGAAGCATTTCTCGGAGGTTGTGGCTGAATTAACTATTCATGTCCTCAGAACACAAGGACTGCACAGCTGGGGTAATATTTCAGACAAATTCCTCCATAAAGTCTTAAAAATTTGGGTTGTTTGTGACAAAATGAAGTAAGAGGCATCTAGTGAATGTATCCTAGGGAAATGAATAACAAATATGAATGGACTCTACCAACAATGTGCAGGAGGAGGCAACAGTAGGTAGACACAGAGACCATCACAGAATGGTAGAACACAAAGGAAAACCCGCAACTGTGCCACCTGCTCAAATGTGAATACTCAGAGGTGCACAGAAGTGTCCTACCTTACAAGCCACTCACAGATTTACAATGTTACTCAGCATGTTCAATATTTCAACTTGCAAGCAGCCATAATCAATTCCGAATACTATACAAATGAAAGTGTGATATTTTTTTATGAATAAATAATGATGATGTGCCACAATTTGAAGTATTATGATTAATTCATATATTGATATATACTTCTCAAAAATTATAACACCTGGAATTAACAGTTACAAAAGAGTTTGTTTTTAATTAATGAATCTACATTTTTGCTTGCATTAAGTGCTTGAATTGTGAATGATTTTGTGAAATATTAAAATAACAGAAATTTTTACTGATACAATTATTCATTTAAAACAAGCATTTCAAAACACTTCTAGTAGAAAATGTTAGCATTTCAGTGAATTATTCCAATTTTAGTTTTTCTACTGGCCTTTTGTTATGTGAAAAACTTAAAATAAGAATTGAATCTTAAAGAACCCAGTTAAATTCGCATCCTTTAAGCAAAGCAAAGTCCTGCTGTGTCTGTAATTGCCAGAAGGAAGCTCTTTGGATAACCATGGCCACCCACTGGCCAAGGAACCAAGGAATGATAGACCTTCAATAGTTTCTCCTGGACAGAAGGAATGGACACTTTACTATGATGTGGATGAAAGAGAAGAACTATGTGCACCAATAATTGGAAAGTCGCAGCGGAACTTTGATGAATTTATAGAGCACTGAAGTGAGAGGCTCCATCAAGGTCACATGAAGAAATGCCCGTCCTTTGTGGGCTTGGTGTCCTTGAACCTCTTTATTTTTCTCTCTATAATAAGATCAAAAGAATAAAGCCGAGTCTACGTCCGGTTGTGCATAGTTGGTTCTCTAAGAGTATTAATTAGAACTTCTGACTCTGATAAACAGTTCCACTTGCATCTGTGTCGTTACCTGGAAACTTGAAAATAAGTTCTGCTTTTCCCATTTCTCCTAAATGTGTTCTTTTCTCATGTTGTTTAATTCTTAGTGATAAGCTTCACATATCAAGAATGCCCCTTTCTTCATGTGGAATTAGAAAAACAATCGGAGACTTTAAGACAGTCAGGAACCACCTGCCACTGGCAGGTTTTGATGTTTTAGGGCCGTCTGACCTCCGTGTGATGCAGATAGCTTTAACAAAGATGTCTTGAAATGTCATATTAGAAAACTAAACACAACTAGGTTTGTGTGTGTGTGTGTGTGTGTGTGTGTGTATGCTTGTGTGCATGTGATATATATGTATAGTTATTTTATATATAATATGTAGTTTGTATATGATAGAAACATTTGTTTGAAACTACTAGATAACAGAATTAACAATTAGTTCCAGTCAAAACAGTAATTATATGACAACATGGTATTTATTCTAAAAATAAATAAACATATACATACATAATAAAAGAAAAGACATCTCAATTACTATGGACAAAATACTTTAACTGAGGTAGGCATTTAGTACTATCACTTACTATCACTAGTAAACTGAATAAAAATTTGCTTATCTATGATCTGCATGTGCATTCACATCCCTTTAAGGAAATATTCTTGCTTTCCGTTTTTGTCTTTAAAACCAAATATACAGATTTTCTTATTGTTCTAAGGAAGCTTTCAGAAACTCATGAAATACAGGAAAGCTTTCTAGTGCTGTAGCTTGGAGATGAGGAGAGGTATGTGTGGCTACTGAGCCTCACTGCAGCACACTGGAGAGGTGTGGCTACGGAGCCTCACTGCAGCACACTGGTTATAGTTTAGTTTCTCTCCCCCTACCTTACATCTACAAATGGAGACTACAGTTAAACAGACCTTACAGTTTATTGTGTTGTGAGAGTTTTTCAGGTATACCTGGTAAAAAATTACAGCTATTTTCCCACCCAAGCTGGATTATATCATCTAGTAAAATGTTTTATTCTCAGGGAAACCATCTCAGAGCTTCGGAGAGCCAACTGAGCTCTGTAGGAGTAGTCGGAAGGCGACTCACCATGAAATATTGATGTTAAACTGTGGGGCTGAAGTGATCTCAATCGTGTGCTAACAGTTTTCTTTCTAAAGTCCATCCAACACTCTTGAACTTCCAGAAGGGCTCGTCCTTGGACTGCTTGCATGCAGAGTCCTATCTGATAACCTCACAAGGAACAGAATTTGCCTCAAATGATTAAAATTTAGGTAAACGCCTATGCAGTGACTTCCACATTTAATCCTGGCTATGAAGCTGAACCAGTACTGTACTGAAGAAATACCCAGACTTTATAAATTAAAAAATGTCTCTGCTTTGAAGCCTTGGTGAGTAAACCAAGCAGATATTTGTCTCCAATTACATAATTAATTGATAATATTTTTAAAAATTGTTTTTGTATAGACTATTCACAATAAATAGCTTTAAAGATTTCAAAGCATCTACTAATTGTGCAAACATGCAAACTTGCCACAATTATCGGCAAGTGGTTTTGAAAATTGGTAGATATTTAATGCTATAATTATACATTATATAAACAATAGAATTAGGCTAGTGTTGCATTGGATTATCAAAACTAGCTGTAAAGTGAAAGCAAACTGTCAAGTTTACATTGCAAACAACAACTACAAAAAATTCGCAGACTGCCTCCAATCACATAAATTCACTGTATTTAACATATCTCCACCTAAATTCTTACTTTACAAACCATTGGTGCCTCTCCAGTCTCCTCTGCTTTAATTTATCTTATAAACTTCTTCCTTTTCTTTTTTTCCTTTTTTTAAAAGACATAATGTACACAGTGTTGACATTCACCTTTCTTAGCTGAAACTTTAATTACTCAGTGTTCTGCTAAATTCTTTTAATTACTCAAATATTTAAGGTAAATGTCAAGATCCTTAATTAAGCAAAAACACCATCTACAATTCCTTCTGTGAGTTACACCCCTAAGAGCTACCATTTTCTCTTCCAGTGTTCCCAATGAAGTTCCAAAATGACTCGAAGCATGCGCAATGTCACTGGAGCAATGAAGGGAAGATGAGGTTAACAACTAAAGCATGAAGGAAAAAAAAAACAGAATATGCAACCACAACAAAAGTATTGCTAAGAAAATAACATGAGCAGTCAAAACTTTAAAAAGTAAATAAAATGCAATAAATGGAGGAATTTTTGGAATTTGAGAAAGGCTTCAGTGCAGATTTGAGAAATGTGTGTGTGTGTGTGTGTGTGTGTGTGTGTGTGTTATTAATGAATGTTAAAGACAAAATGTGAAGAAATCATGACAATCACTTTTAAAGAGATACTGGACATTGAGTAACTGGGAATAAAAAAGATCCAGTAAGAAGATACCTCCAAGCATAATTTGATATGGAAGAGCTTCCTCAATCTTACAAGTGAAATTTTCTAATAAAGTGCCAAATGGCATGGCTGTCCCACTAGGGTAAACTGCATTCCAGATACAAACATCAAACTAGAGTGAAAGCCAGCCCCTGGTCGTAAAGGGCAGTTAGGTGTTAAAGAGATGCCAGTCACCGAGGGAAGTGGCCATCATCATCGCGGCTTTGCAGTTTCCTGTATATACCTAGCACCAATTGCCATGTCTATTGCTTAAGCTACTTAAATTTTGGCCTAAAGTTATGTTTCACTTATATCTCTCCAGAGTCCTTTGCTGCTCTAGTTACTAGAGTCAACAGTGAGGAAAAATAGGATGGTGACTGATCCTGGCTCTGCTCAGAATCCATTTGTCTGTCTAAATACAGCTTAGGCACTGCACAGACATATACATTTAAAATGACACCTTAGAGGGTGAAGGAACTTGGTTTTTATATGAAGCATAACATAGAAAACTGACAAGAGGCCATAAACCAACATGCCATATTGACATAAATACAAAATAACAAATCGAATCCAAAAGTCTGTGATCTATTCTCATGCAGTTTTGTTTTCTTATCCATGTGTCCATGTCTCCGTGATACATTCATCAGAAGTCACCGACTACATTACATGGTGTGAAGAATTTAAGAATTACTGCATTCTAAAAATTATATATGCTGATGAGAACACATATATATATGCATGCTAAAATACTTATAAGTTTTATAGTGTTTAGACTAGATGATCCCTTTCTCTAGCATTATTTTAATGTTCTAAAATAGACATGTGTTTCTGAGATCCAAAGTAGAGCTCAGAGCTGGGACAACTTACTGTCTCTTACTGAAGACATCAATGTGCTGTAGACAGCAGCTGCAGGACTTTGAAAATGTAAGAGCCTCGACAAACCAGATTTTTTTTCTTGTAGGTAAAATTCTACCTAAACAAAGGCCATGCTCAAAAGCATATTTATGAACCCAAAGCATATGCAAGAGCAGCTACGCAGGTGAAAGGGACCTCATTTACATATGTCAAATTAAGTCTTCATGTTCATAAAAGGTGCCAGAAATTTAAGTGGGTTTTAAATAGGTCAGAAAAAAAATCTACTCAGCTTTCTACAGGGTTCTCAGCTACAGCAAGTGATTCTATCATGAGGCACTGCTTGAGAAAAGGCCAGAAATGGCTGCCCGGTACTGAATAAATTTTCCTCGGTGACCTTTCCATAACAACTTTCTCATTTCCCATAATGTGGAGACAATTAGTGTTAAATTACGTGTGTGTGGAGCAAAGCAGCAAACTTCGAAGCAGAGGTTTCACTGGAAAGATTGTTGAGGAATGTGTAATAGCAGTTCCTGACAAGTAATGGAATTGTAGAAAGCCCAGCTCCTTCCCCTAACAGAGGAGAAAATGGATGTCTAAACACTTTCGCCAACCCAGTGAGCCCAGGGAGAAAATTTGTGTCAGCATATTTCTGGGACCCACAATTAAATTCTTAGGCTAGTAACCTTTTCATTAACATAATGGCTTACATTTCTAAATAAGGCTGCTGTTCTATTCATCACTCATTCAATTAATAGTCTTTTCCTGATATGAATGAGATTGTTCCAAACATTGACATTAGAAAAACTTTATGACTACGTGTAGCTTTCAAAAGCTTAGTAAATCATATTGGTTTTAATAAGAATGGCCATATAGGCTCAAACATTTGACTGCGTAGTCAACCATGTGTGCCATTATTTGAAGAGAATTAGGAGGTATAGCCCCGTTGGAAGAATTTATCACTTGGGGTGGGCTTTGAGGATGTGAAAGCCCAGGTCAAACCTGGTATCTTTCTTTTTCTGCCAACTGAGGAGGCAAATGTAGAACTCTCAGCCTCTTCTCCAGCATCATGTCTGCCTGTGTGTTGCCATGCTCCCTGCCATGATTACAATGGATTAAACCTCTGAAACTATAAGCAAGTCCCAATTAAATGTTTGTTTTCTAAGCATTGCAGTGGTCATGGTGTCTTTTCACAGCAATAGATCAGTGATTAAAACAGTAAGTTTTCTATCCTCAGAATGCACAGTGTTCGCTCAATACATAGACTTTCAGGATTTTGCTGTTTATTATTTTATTTCATTCTAGTGAAGGAAACAAGTGTCTTTCTAATCTACCTGGAATAGTAATTATTAGGCTGCAAAACATGCTTAATTTAATGTATACATTAAGTCCTTCTCAGATGCCAAAGTCAAGGATTTAATGTGTATGCTCAAGGTTTGTGAGGAAAAAGGCCAGAGAAGACCTCAGTCATGTGGTGGTCTGAATGGGAATGGGCCCCACAGACTCATGTGTTTGGGTGCTTGGCCCATAGGGAGCGGTGGTAGCTGGAGGCAGTGTGCCACTACAGGGACAGGATTTTAGGCATCTTATACTCAAACTACAGTCTCCTGCTGCCTGAAGATGAGGATGTAGAACTCTTAGCCCCTTCTCTAGTACCACGTCTGCCTGCAGGCTGCCATGTTTCTTGCCATGAGTGTAATGGACTAAACATCTAAAACTGTAAGATAGCCCATATTAAATGTTTTCCTTCATAAGGGTTGCCGTGGTCATGCTGTCTTTTCACAGGAATAAAACTCTAACACAGCCAAATAGGAACAAAGGCAAAGAAAGTGAGGAGGAGAAGAAAGTCTCTGTTGAATGTCAAGCAGCCATTCTATGAATAATTAAGAATTATGAAGATAGGTTTGGGAAGTCATGGATTTGTCCCAACCAAATTTTACTTAAAACCAAACAAAACAAAAAATTTGCACAATTTTGAAAAAAATAATGAATAAATGGTGAAACTACTTATTTCCAGTTTATTACTAAGTTCACTTTGTATCACAGTGAAAAACATCTTAAATAATCTTTGACCATCCTGTTAATTTCTTCTGCTTTAGTATTTTTAAATAATCAAAATGAATGGATAAGATATTAGATAAAACCTAAAGTTAGTAAAAATCATCAACAAGTTATTCAGATTCTTAAATAATCCTACTAGGGTCTATTTTCTATCAGGTTCTCCAAAATTTTAAATACTCAACTCAAATATTTCTGTATCATCCTTCAGAAATGAGTATTTATTACACATAACTCACCCTAATTGTTTTTATGTTAAAACACATTATCAAATTAGTCAGCCTTAAATATATGAATACACACACACATATATATATATTACAGTACTCTTCTCATTACCCTGTATTTTGAAAGTATACTATTAGCTATTTTATTTTATGTCTCAGTAATGATCTGGTTAAAATAAAATGCAAAGTAGAAAAATTCAGCAATCCTGGGCCTTACGCGATGATTCCACTTATTGCTGACTATCACATATGTAGATGTTCCACACATTTTACCTCACAGGAAAAGGTGGTTAAATATTATTTTGGTGCTGGGTGTGGTGATGCACACCTTTAATCACAGCACTCAGGAAGCAGAGGCAGGCAGATATCCATGAGTTCGAGGCCAACCTGGTCTACAAAATAAGTCCAGAACTGCCGAGACTACAAAGAAAAAACATACATATATACATATATACATACATACATATGTATGTGTGTGTGTGCAATTAATATTCTATATGATAACGCGATAAGACTGCTTGGCTTAACTATGGGTGCTTCATCTTACACATCTCATCTGTTAATTGGTCTTATTTTATTGACTCTTCATTATAGCTGAAAAGGTGACCTGAGAAAGGAAAGAAGATGTAAAATAAGTTTTCTGTTCTTGAAGTATTCCTCACACCTCTGAATTTCCACTCCACTTCCTTGACCTGGCAGGTCATTAGCCAAATATGCAGCTTCTACCTGGGGCAGCGTATGACTGGAGAACTAGAGCAAGCAGAATGCATGTTTCCACTGCCATTCTCTGCTGATGCACACTAGCTCCTCCTAGAAATATCACAAAGCTTGTCAAGTCACGTCATTACCATTTATTACATATAATAATATTCTTAAGATTAATATTCTCCACGGAAGTCAGTGTCTCTCAGGTGTCCTAAGTGTCCACTCAACACACTGAATGCCTTCAGAGTACACCACTAGCACTGCTGTATCTACAGTCCTTGATTGGAGTTTTTGTTTATTTCTGAGAAATTTAATTACATTTCTTCCTTTCCTTTCCTCCCTCCAAAGGCCTTCATAAACAACCTTGCTCTCCTTCAAATGAACAGCCTCTTCTTTCAGTAATTATTAGTGCATGCATATGTATGCACACACACGTGTATTTCCACATATATACTGCCCACTCCACATACTATTACCAGTGTACATGTTTTTAGGACTGACCATTAGACACTGGGAAATCAATTGTTGTTCTCTTTCCTGTGAAAGGTCATTTCTCCCATTCCCAGCATTCCTCAGTAACCTACACTTCCTTGTGTTAAGGCTGAAGCTCATGGGCTTTCCCCCACCCACTTTGGCTTGTCCATTAGTGCCATCCTTGTTGGGCTCACATTTGGACAGACATGTTAGTGAGACTATGTGTTTAGCTTTGGATGTGGCTAGGAGATACCATCTCATAACTTGATCCTCTGTCCTTTACGGTTTTCCATCCCCCTTTCTGCAGTGTTGCCTGAGCCTTGGGTAGCGGAGTATGCTGTCCATGCTTCCTTAGGGACTGGGTTCTGTTACTTTACTTTGTCATTGGCTATGGTTTTCTGAACTGGACTCTGTCTGTTGCAAAGGAAAGTTTCCTTGATGAGGAACGAAGACCATATTTAGCTGTTTTTATAAAGACAAATATTTCTAGAGTGTAGTTATGATTATACTGGTTTATAAATTAATGGTTGCAGATACTCCTGCAGTAAGCACATTTCACTAAGTAGTTATGAATGTACCAAGTACCAGACATTGTTTCTCTCTTGGTCAGTGAATCTAATGTCCAGTTAGAGAGCTATTGGTCACCTCCAAGGTATGATTACTTCATTAAAGCATTTGTCAGACTCTGGATGACTCAAAACAATGAGTAAATAATGAGGTGGTCCAAGTTTGGTCCTCTTCCTGAAGAAGGGCAATATTATTAGCTTTTTTAAAGGAATAACAGCCTTCTGCAATGTCAGCTCTATGCTTAATCAAGCTATCAAACTTTGTAGCAAAATTTTAACTGAAAATAGATTCTTTTCTCATATAATAAATACCAACCACCTGTTTCCTCTTCCTAGCTCTCCGACACACACCTCCCCTCTCTCCACATCCATTCCCCCTTCATTTCCTCCTCAGAAAAGGGCAGGCTTCTAAAAGACAGCAGCAAAATAGAATAAAACAAGACACAAGACAAGACAAAAGCGCTCATACCGAGGCTGCACAATGCAACCCAATTGGAGGAAAATATTCCCAAGTGCTTCCATTGTTAGGAAACTCACAAAAACACCAAGATAACATCCTGTCCCGAGGCCATTTTATTAATTTTACATTGTTACATGGAGAGTCAAATTCTACACAGAGTTGTTACTTAATATCAGTAATTCATTAATGATGATGTGTCAGTTAAAGTGTACAAATGACAATATGGAAAGAAAGGAAAAAAGTTGTTATGCATAAGTATTTAGAAGAGCATGATATTAAAGCCCATAATAGCACAGAATGATCAGCTCAAACAGAAAGGAACATAAGCCATTATTACCTCACTTTAACTAACCCATATATTTAATTAAGCAGCTGATTCCTCCAAGACTACAGATACACAAAGGAAGGGAGAACACTCCATTGGTATCTGGAGAGCTGGACAGTTGCATTTTCTTGTTAATAATGTTGATGTTTCACATCTAGTGGATGGGCTTGCTGTCCTACTGTTAAATTGTTAACGTAATTGTCAACTTATATTTCATGACACCCCAAAAGCTGAACATTTGGCAAGTGTGTGTACATACTTAGTGCTCATCACTGCGAAGTTCACCCCCAGTACCTTTTTCTTAGTCTGTGCTAGAAGGCTAAACATAGCTCTGTATGGGAAAATTATCTACAAACAAATACGAGTTACATTTGCATATAATAAAATTTCACAGATATTTGGCACAGAAACACATTCTTGTATTTTATTATGATTTATTATATGGCAACAAGAACAGTTTCAGTTTTAGAGAGAAATCATAATCAACTGTGACTTTCAGTTTGATTAGTAAATACAATCAATATATTAAATATCAAAGATATAAGCTATGTTATAATTTTGTGTGTTTTAGGAGATCATGTGCCTTATAGGAAAAAACAGATATAAACACATATAATTCATGTGTGAATAACGTATAAGTAATTATGCAAGCAACTATCATGACCAAATATGAAAATCAACTGTAGCAGAGATTGTAAAAGTCTCTCCAAAGATTCTTAAGAATTAGAATTCACAAATCATATATATTTAGTTTTTTTTTAAATAAGCTATAACACGTTTTAAAAAGCAAGCAAATAAGCACATAGAGAAATGGAGACACCTGTGTTTCAGTATATCCTTATAAAAGCAGTTGACAGGGTTGACCTTGATGCTGTAAGTTTTTCATGCTTATAAAAGAAACAAATATATGTTAAACTTAAAATATGGTATAAATCCAACATTTATTGAAAATTAATGGCTTTAATTCATTTTAATCTTTTAATTTATTGGGCATGTAAATAAAGAGTTATAGAAGTCAGAATGTTTATATTTCATGTGATATTACAAATTTTGAGGTTTATATCATTTCTTCCTAAAAAATTGAATATGTGAGAGAAGTTTTTAAAGAGTCAATGTAATAACAGTAAAAATGCATGTAAGTAAAATACATAATTTTATATATCCAATTTTAATTACTATAAGACTTTAAACACATATTATAAACTAACAATAATGTTTTGACTATATTCTTATGACTCATATATCAAGTTCAAATATATTTTTTAAACATACTATTGCATTTTCTACAAGTGACATTTTGGCATGGCCAAAAATACTAAATATTTGGCCTTGCTGATGGAAGACTTCAAGTGTGTGTTCTCAGTCATGAGATGGGCAGTGAGACTTCAGATCAATACTTTTTGGTTATACAACTTGTGCCTTTCTCAGAGAGAGAAAATCATCTATGATGTTGTCACGTATTACGATATATGCTTATGTACATATAAGTTTGGAGTATATAATAAAAATTGTAACATAATCCCTCTAATATTAAAAGACTATCGTGTTGTACTTGGTAAGACATTTTACTATAGACTAATGACAATTTTTAAACTTACTCTAAACTTACGCTTAACTGTATAGGTTTTACCTTTGTATTCACCTGCTATATAACTCCCGTTTAAATATAAACAAATAGGTGCCTTTTTGCCATAACACTGTAGCTGTGCAAAAATAGAATATTTAAAAATGTAATGAAAATGGAACCTATAAAAATGGTTTAGAAAATAAATGTAACATATTTAGAACTAATATATGAAATTTCACCTGTACATGTTCTAAATCTGAATGTTAAAATCAAGTTTGTATCATATTACTAATATATGAAATTCACAGTTCTGCTTGACAGTATAGTACTTTAAAGTAAGACAATATCAGAGTAAAATAAAACTATGTCATATCCGTGTATACAAATATCAAAAGGAATCACATTATTTTGTACAAATAGCACACAAGAGAATAAATGATTAGAATCCTACTTTAGAGAAAAATAAGTAAGTAACTTTTAGAATAAACTTGTATGAATAAAGTGCATCTTTACTAGAAAACTAATTGCTTACAATCCCTTCTGATGATGTGCACAAAATATTCCAACCTTCAAAGTAATAAAAAAATAAACATCAAATAATATTATTTAAAGAATAATTGTAGTTCTTAACAAACAGATGGAAAAAGTATTTATATATTCTAAAATATACTATAAAATATAAATTTTATTTTATAGTGATAAATAATAGATATAAAATGAACACACTTAAAGAGAGGCTCAACATCCTTAGCCATCAGAGAGATGCAAATCCAAACAACCCTGAGATTTCACCTTACACCCATCAGAATGACCAAGATGAAAAACTCAAGTGACAACACATGCTGGAGAGGTTGTGGAGGAAGGGGAACCCTCCTCCATTGCTGGTGGGAATGTAAACTTGTACAACCACTTTGGAAATCAATCTGGAGCTTTCTCGGACAACTAGGAACAGCGCTTCCTCAAGATCCAGCTATACCACTCTTAGGTACATATCCAAAATATGCTCAGGTACACAATAAGGACATTTGCTCAACCATATTTGTAGCAGCTTTATTTGTAATAGCCAAAACCTGGAAACAACCCAAATGTCCCTCAGTGGCAGAATGGTTACAGAAATTATGGTTCTTTTACACAATGGAATACTACTCAGCAATTAAAAACAAGGAAATCATGAAATTTGCAGGCAAATGGTGGGATCTAGAAAAGATCATCCTGAGTGAGGTATCCCAGAAGCAGAAAGACACACATGGTATATACTCACTTATAAGTGGATACTAGACCTATAAGATAGGATAAACATACGAAAATCTGTACACCTAAAGAAGATAAACAAGAAAGAGGACCTGGGGTAAGATGACCAATATTCACTTAGAAAGACAAATGGGATGGACATTGGAAGTAAGAGAAAACAGGACAGGAGCCTACCACAGAGGGCCTCTGAAAGACTCTACCTAGCAGTGTATCAAAGCAGAGGCTGAGACTCATAACCAAACCTTCGGCAGAGTACAGGGAATCATGTGAAAGAAGGGGGAGTTAGTATGACCTGGAGAGGACAGGAGCTCCACAAGGACCAAATATATCACGGCACAGGAGTCTTTTATGAGACTGATTCTCCAACCAAGGACCATGTATGAATATAACCTAGAACCCATGCTTGGATGTAGCCCATGGGGTAGCTCAGTATCCACGTGGGTGTCCTAGTAAGGGGAACAGGGACTGTTTCTGAGATGAACTCAGTGGCTGGCTCTTTGACTTTCCCCCCACCCCGGAGGGAGGAGCAGCCTTGCTAGGCCACAGAGAAGGACATTGCAGCCAGTCCTGAAGATACCTAATAAATTCGGGTCAGATGGAAGGGGAGGAAGACCTCCCCTATCAGTAGACTTGAAAAGGGGTAGGGAGAAGATAAGGGAGAGAGGGTGGGATTGGGAGAGAATGAGGAGCGGGATACAGCTGGGATACAAAGTAAATAACCTGTGATTAATATAAAAAAATAAAAATTATTAAAAATAAAATAAAATGAACACAATTGGTTGTATATTTTATAGGTTTAATATATTCCAAAATTTGATATTTTTAGTTTAGACTTCTCCAAGCATAGCAGACCATTAACTTTGTCTTCGATATGTATCAAAATTTTATGGTGGCATCTTATTGCTGAAGGCACCACATGCTTGAGAAACAAGATATGGAGTAGCCGAGCTGGTTCTAACACGGAAACCTCATCTTTACTGGTTTGCTATACTTCTGGAATGTGTTAAACATGCTACTGTGAATACTGTGAATGATGCAAGAACTCAGGCGTCTCGTGGGGCTCTGAATCCTGTGAACTGTAATACCTATTGGCCACCCATGAATGCCCATGGGTGCTATAGTGGCATAGCGGTTATGAGAATGACCAGCAATTTTCTCATTAGATTTAAAAGTGGTTCTACAAGATCAAACTCATGTCAGGAACTACTAACTGGATGCCACACCCAGTCTGACTAAGGCATAGTTCCTAAGGCATAAGTCACCACTCTGTTAAACAGATACAGTAATGACCTGCTCTAGTGTTGTTATCTTTATACCCATAAATTAATGTATCCTTTCTTTTTAATTTTTTAAGTACCATATGCTAATGAATACAAAAATTCAGATATGAATAATGTGTAGGAAATAATAGTGAGAATTCTGGGACAGTATCATTGAAACAATATTTTCCAGAAATAACAGAAGTGTTGCACACATGAACTCATAGCAGCTGTAACTGCATGCGTAAGACCTGTAAAGTGTGAAGACAGCCCAACTCCAAGCACGGACTGGCAAGTGACTCATCAAGTCCCAGCTGAAGAGGTCCTGGTCAGCTGTTGTAGAAGGGAGTCAGTTTTTTCATCGATGCAGCCCTGAGGGGCCACCCATGTTCCTAGAGAGGGTTTACACCCATGAACATACAGGCAGAAATAAGTGGACTCATTGGTATCAAAAAATAGCATGGCCATGTTATACTGGACAGAAAAAGATGTGTGTGGGGGGGAGATGGAGGAGACAGAATGAAGGAGGGTTTGTTCAAAGCCCTTCATATGACTGCATGAAATTCTCAATATATACATATATAATTATATACTCACATGCTCAAATTTGTGATAGTTTCATATTAGCAGCAAGTATTATGCACATACGTATCTACATAAGCTAAAGTTAATAATTTTCACCTTTCTTTTACTATATATGCAAATTTGAGAACTCAGATCTACACTTGGATTCTAAATCTAATGCAGAGCTCATGTCATTTTCTGTTCTTTCTCATTAAGTACTATTGATCTTTATATGGATATTCAAGGCCAAAGGAAGAGCTGGAAAATTGAGTTGTTTAATAAGTGCTTTTTCCAAGGCTGCATTGTTATATTGAAAACTTAATTATAAACAACACGGCTACACTCACAGTGACAATCCTGCTCATCATCCCATCATTCAAACAGATTGAAACAAATACAACTGAGAAACTTGTTTTCATTATTTTTAAAAAGTAGCATTATAATAAAATGTCAAGTTGGGCTTCGTGTAACTTTCTTATAATGTTCTTTATTTCCCACTCGGCTTTTTGTCAAGCTTTGATTAGACAGGTGCCTTATCCCCTAACTTTTTGGAAATAAAAAAAAAATCTATGTTCAATGAAAAAATCCCCATTTATCAATTCTTCATGCTGAGAATTGTGTTGTTCACTGCATTTTGCTCTTTAAAAAGTCCTTTGTGCAAATATTTCAAACATGTAGCTTCATTGGCCTTTCTCCCCTCCTTCCTTTCACTCAAAATGAAATGGTAAGCAATTAAACCAGGTTGCTATATTTGGTGTATCTAAACTTCACAAGTTGATAGCATAATGGTTTTAATAAGTGCTTTAAATGTAACATGTCGACACGTTGACACCTGAGCTTTTGTGTCCTGCAATTTTATTTTCTCACATTCTATTGTTACACTACAAGAACAGAAATGCGATCAGAGTGAATGTTTCTTGTTTTCTGTACTTCTGAGTTAGCTCTGATACATGCATTTAACACACCTACGTTAAGCTGCTCAAGGTGAAATGTGTGCTAAGTGAGATGAGAATTATATGGGAAGAGCACAGGGCTTGTGATAAGGTCATTCACGTCTCAGTGTCCTCATGATTGAGAATAAAACACATCAGCATATCAGGTGTTTCGTGAACTCTAGTGAATCAGCCTTAGTTCATGAAAATAAATAAATAGTGACCTTGATTTACATTTAATATCAACACCTTCCTTGAGAAGGGTGCTGCTGATGGGACTCTAGAGGGTAGGTATTATATAATGGGTTATGAAACAATCTGGTCATAATAGCTTTCTCAAAACAATGGCTTAAGTGTTTACCTGTGCAGATGGCACATGGCAGTATTCCTGATGGTGCTAGCTGTATTATTATACCTGATAAATTTATTTTGCTTAGAAAAAGATGTAAAAGTACCTTTTGTTCATCTGATGTAATTGTTGTCTCTGAGGCTTACTGCCTCCATCTGTTAACCTAGGCCTAGTCCTGGAAGCTTCTAGCCTCCCTACAATCTTATCTAGGCCTAGAATGTTTTCAGCCTCTGAGAATTAATGTTGAATAAGCTCACCCTTTATACCTCTTTTTGAACTCCTGCTGGCTGGTTCAACCCAACTCGCTCTGGCTCAAACTCCTCTCTTAGCTGACTGATTAAAAATGGCTTCTTTTCTGGCCTCTGACTCAATCTGCTTGGCCTCATACTAACTTTGGCAGAATGTTCTAATCTTCTGGCTCCTTCTCATTCTCTGGCTTCTTCATCTTCACCTGTGTCCAGCTTGTTCCCTCTTCAGTCTCTCTCTGTAAAACTCTCCCGGCAAAAACTGTCTCTAAATTAGAGGAACTGAACTGCCATGAACTCAGCTTTACTGCACTGCCTCTCAACTCCTTCTCAAGCAAACTCTGAACAGCACTCACTAGAGCTCAGAGGTCTGCATGCCTCATCTCCTGAATGCTGGGATTAAAGGTGTGTACCGTCATGCCTGGATCTAAGCCTTTCTTTACCTGAAACTTGCTTGATACCAGGCTGGCCTTGAGCTCAGAGATCTGCTTGCCTTCTCCTGGGATTAAAGGCATGCCTGTATTCCAGCCAGATCACACAGACCTAGAAGGTCTTTGGATGTGATCTCTTGCCAAAGCATCCATGTCCTGAATTAAAATTCATCTCCAAAAAGATCTCATTCATCATTTCTATTTTTTTTTTTTTTTAAATAGGGACTACGAAACAAGGTGTTCTCATGTAAAACTTTTCATTTATGGAGATTTAGTTTCTGGTTCAGAGCCAAATTATCTTGGTCAATTTTTAGGTTCCCCCATAAGCACTTTTACTCTTTATTGTGTCTAAACTAGCATTCATATAACTATAAAGTAAACTTTTGAAATATGTATATATATAGTCATTAGATAGCACAGAAAATCTACAACAGAGAATTCCTTGTTTTGCTGAGACCCACCTACCTTACACCCTCACCAACATGTCTTATTTAACACTTTCTTTAGCTGTATAACTATAAAAACGTCAGGAAATCATATTCACATTGGATCATGGTATTTCAGACAGTCTGAATTCACAGTCTTATGCTAGGCTATGATCATTCATATTTAAGTCCATAATAAACTATGTCTTATTAGCTTTGAGGACCATGTTGATGTTAGGTTGACAGATCTCATTCCACAATCATTCTGAGACCAGCTTTAGGCTGCGGAACAGGGGGAGTCTGAACACAGAAGTGATCGTTTCATATATGTATATGCAATGTGTGTGCGCATATATGGTGTGATGGATTGTGTACCCCAAAGGGTTTTGTCTACCAGGATCTCCTGAAGATGAGCTTGATTAGACAAATGAAGCATACGCTAACTTGAGAATATTTTAAAGGTCATGATTTTAGACTGGTAGACTCCCTAACATTGAAGAGTAGCACGTGTCCTTACTAGAGAATCAGAGCAAAGGAGACAACTGCGGAATAGAAAGCCATGTGAGAGCAGACATTCCTAAGAACAAGCAACACTTGGCACAACCAGAAGATGGAGGAGGCAGAGAAATGCACTCTTGTAGAGTCTTCAGCAATGTGGGTGTGATAACGCATTGATTTTGGATTTTTTTTTTATTTTTATCAGTTACATTTTATTAATTCTGTATCCCAGCCGTGACCCGAACCCTCATTCCCTCCCAGTCCCTCCCTCCCTCCCTCATCACCACTGTGCCCCTTTCCAAGTCCACTGATGGGGGGGACCTCCCCCCATTCATCTGATCCTGTTTTATCAGGTATCTTCATTGAGTTCCTGTTAGAAATAGTCCTTGTTCCCCTCACTTTGGGAAACCAATTGGTTACTGAGCTACCACAGGCTACATCTGAGCGGAGGTTCTAGGTTATATCCATACATGGTCCTTGGTTGAATGTCAGTTTCAGAAAAGACCCTGTGCCCAGATGTATTTGGTCTTTGTGGAGCTCCTATCCTTTCCCCATCAGACTAACTCCCCTTCTTTCTTATGATTCCCTGTACTCTGCCAAAGGTTTGGTCATGAGTCTTTGCTTTGAAAACACTGCTAGTTAGAGGCTTTCAGATGCGCTCAGTAGACTCTTGTCATGCGTTCAATGCACATCCCATCTGACTTTCTAAATGAGGATTGATCATCTTACCCCATGTCCGCTCTCTTGATTATCTTTTTTAGGTGTATAGATTTCATTATGTTTATCATATCTTATAGGTCTATATAAGTGAGTATATACCGTGTTTGTCTTTCTCCTTCTGGGATATTGGATTTCTTTAGCGAAGAACTGTGAGCAATTGCTATGTTACTGCCTCAAACCAGCACATTTGTTGTGCTAATTTTACAGTTCAAGGAAAATGTAATGTAGTTCAGAAGATAGATTTTCTGAACTCGGAGTCAGTGAAAGATTGTTTCCATGGGCAGTTGTTATATGTGAGCATTCATATTGCAGTAATGTTGATTAATATCAGCTGTATTTTTGTGGCAATATAATGAGACAAAAGGTTGTGAATGAAAAATAAGTGGTTATAACAGAAAATGATCATTATACAGTTTACTTTAGGTTATTTAAATATGTAATTGAATTTCATCATTACTGAATTATATTAATTGCTCCTAAGAACACTTAAAATAATCAGAGAGTACTCTGACTCAGAATTCTCTTTTAATTAAAAGAATTACTAGTAATTTATGCAAATTCATGTTTAAAATATTTATATTATGATAACTGGTCAATAATTGCATTTGTTGATTTATATTAATAATTAGTTAAGTAGAAAATAAGGAAAATAAGTGCCCATTTAGCATTACCTGAGAGTCCTTAGTCATTGAGGTGGAACCCTAATTCAGTGAAGGAATGTCACAGTGTTTTGTTGACTCATACACAGATAAAAATAATCATGTAAAAACACATTTTGTGTATATTTTGTGAGTGTATGTGTACATGAAAAATAAAAAATAAAAGCAATGATAATGAAATCAGGTAAGAAGATCAGGATAGCCAATAGCCTTTTTCTCCAGAGGCTTTGTTTTTGTAAAAAAAAAGAAAATTTAAAGGCCTACATTAATGTCTAAATTCAAGTTTCTCCACTATTGATAAAGATTGGTAAGTCTCCTTTTGGAGAAGTTATGCATTACTGCTCCTACGATGTAAAAATCAGATGGATTATATTTAAACAGATATTTGTTACATATGGTTGGCTGAAAAGCTGAAAACAAACTTAACTTTTTTTTTCACAGAAAATTTGGTGACAATATTTGCCTTAAGAGAGAAAAATTTACTGTAAAACACAATATGTTCCTAAAGAAATAGAAAATTAGGTTAACTTTGGGACTTTCTTCTAGTCTACAGCTTTTTTTTTTTTTTTTTTTTTTTCAGTTGGAAACTCGGGGTAGAGCCAGACTGATCAGCTGGGACCTCAGGTACATTACAAGCCCATCCGAGCACAACTTCAGCTACCAAAGCAAAGGCTGGTCCATGTCTTCCCTTTCAAAATAAAAAAACAAACAACTATGGAACTAGATCTGAGAATTTGAACAAACAGAAATGCTCTGTTTGAGAATGGTATCTCCAGACCTCCCCTGGAGGGAGGCATGAATAAACACGCATCGCCAGCACTTGATCAGTGAAGGAAAGAGCTGCAAACCTCAAAGTTCTAGCTGCTCAGCCGCCATACTGTATTCCCTGATCACCAAATTCACTGTCGAATTTAGGAGTTTCCCAGATTATCTTAGCGCTAGGACTCCGTTTAAATTAAAAAAATAATAATTTCTCTAAGACCAAACAACAACCAAACCAAACCAAACAAGTCTCTGTTGAGTCAGCAAAAGCAACTCCTGTGTCACACTCATTGCCCCAGAGTTGCCTTGATTACCTTAAAGGTAAATCTCTGAATTTTCCATCGTTATTCACTTATTTTGACTCAACTTTCCCTTGAAACTTTATTCCCTTGAAACATTGTTTATTCTGAGAATTTATATCTACAAGTTAAACTAACAAGCAAAAGTCCTATAGTTCCTTCCCCCTTAGTAGACAAAAACAAACAGGCAAAACAGTCAGGGCAATTGACCCCTCAGCTGGATGAGGAAGCTCACTACTGTTCAGTCACAGCCTTGCCTTACTCATCATCCCCAAAGCTCAAGTCAATATCCTTATCACAACATGTAACATAAATAGCTTTAAATGCTCCATACTCTTCAAAAATCCAAACACTTCAAAAGTCTTTTTAATGCTCAAAATATCTCTAAAATATTCAAGGTCTCATGACTGTGGGTTTCCATAAAAATAACAAAACAAACAATTATGTTGGTAATTTGATGGGAATTGCATTGAATCTATAGATTGCTTTTGGTAAGATGGCCATCTTTACTATGTTAGTAAAGATGCCAAGCCATGAGCTGGGAGATCTTTCCATCTTCTGATATCTTCTTCTATTTCTTTCTTCAGAGACTGTAAGGTGTTTTTGTTGTTGTTTGTTTGTTTGTTTGTTTGTTTTCATACAAGTATTTGACTTACTTGGTTAGAGTTACACCAAGGTACCTTATGTCCTTTGTGGCTATTTTGAAGGGTGTTGTTTCCCTAATTTCTTTCTCAGCAGATTTGTCCTTGTATACAGGAGGGCTACTGATTTTTTTTAGTTAATGTTGTATCCAGCCAGTTTGCTGAAGGTGTTTATCAGCTGTAGGAGTTCCCTGGTAGAATTTTTGGGGTCACTCAGGTATACTATCATATCATCTGCAAATAGTTATACTTTGACTTCTTTCTTTCTGAATTGAATCCCCTTGATCTGCTGTAATCGTCTTATTGCTCTAGCAAGGACTTCAACCTCTATATTAAAGAGGTTATGGAGTGACCGCCTTGCCTTGTCCCTGATTTCAGTGGGATTGATTTAATTTTCTCTCCATTTAGTTGCTGTATTTCTCCTTTTCTATATTTAGGTAAGTGCCTTGTATCCTTGATCTCTCCAGGACTTTAAATATAAATGAATGTTAAACTTTATCAAATGCTTTTTCAGCATCGAAGGAGATTATCATGTGGTCATTTCTTTCAGTTTGTTTATATGGTGGATCACATTGACGGATTTCTGTTTATTCAACCACCCCTGCATACCTGGGATGAAGCCTACTTGGTTATAGTGGATTATATCTTTGATGTGTTCTTGGATTTGGTTTGTGAGTATTTTATTCAGTATTTTTGCATCAGTGTTCATAAGAGAGATTGGCCTGAAATTCTGTTTCTTTGTTGGGTCTTTGTTAGGTTTAGGTATCAAGGTAACTGTGGCTTCATAGAATGAGTTTGGTAATGTTCTTTCTGTTTCTATTTTGTGGAACAGTTTGAAGAATATTGGTGTTAGCTCTTCTTTGAAGGTCTTGTAAAATAATGCAGTGAAACCATCTGGCCCAGGGTCTTTTTGGATGGGAGACTTTTGATGGCAGCTTCTATTTCCTTAGTGGATATAGGACTATTTATTTGATTTACCTGTTCTTGATTCAGCTTTGGCAAGTGGAGTTGATCAAGAAAATTGTCCATTTCATTTAGATTTTCAAATTTTGTGGCATATATGCTCTTGCAGTATGACCTAATGATTGTTTGGATTTCCTCAGTATCTGTTGTTATGTCCCCCTTTTCATTTCTGATTTTGTTGATTTGGATGGTGTCTCTCTGCCTTTTAGTTAGTTTGGCTAAAGATTTGTCTACTCTGTTGATTTTCTCGAAGAACCAGCTCTTGGTTTCATTGATTTTCTGAATTGTTTTATTTGTTTCCAATTGATTGATTTCAGCACTGAATTACATTATTTCCAGCTGTCTACACCTCTTGGATATGTCTGCTCTCCCCACCCCCACAGGGCTTTCAGGTGAGCCTTTAAGTTGCTTGTATGAGATGTTTCAAATTTCTTTGTGCAGGCACTTAGTGTTATGAATTTTCCTCTTAGCAATGTTTCATTGTATTCATAAGTTTGGGTATGTTGTGGTTTCATTTTCATTGAATTCTAGGAAGTCTTTGATTTCTGTATTTCTCCCCTGATCCAGCTGCCATTGAGTAGTAAGTTGTTCAGTTTCCGTGTGTGTGTAGGCTTTTTGCTACTTCTGTTGAGGTCCAGCTTTAGTCCATGGTGGTCAGATAGAATACAAGGGATTATTTCAATCTTCCTGTATCTGTTGAGACTTGCTTTGTAACCAACTATATGGTCTATTTTGGAAAAGGTTCCATGAGGTGCTAAGAAGACAGTAAATTCCTTTGTGTTTGGATGAAAGGTTCTGTAGATGTCTGTTAGGTCCATTTGATTCATGACCTCTGTCAGAGTCATTGTTTCTTTGTTTAATTTCTGTTTCATTGACCTGTCCTCTGCTGAGATTGGGGTGTTGAAGTCTTCCACTATTAATGTGTGTGGATCTATATGTAGTTTCAATTTTATTAATGTTTCTTTTAAAAATGTGGATACTCTTGTATTTGGGGCATAGATGTTCAGAATTGTGATGTCTTCTTGGTGGAATTTTCCTTTGATGATTATGAAATGAACTTCCATATCTCTTTTGATTAATTTTGATTGAAGATCTATTTTATTATATATTAGAATGACTACTCCTGCTTGCTTGGAAAACTGTCTTCCACCCCTTTACTATCCGATATTTGTCTATTTTTGTGACTTAAGTGTGTTTCTTGTATGCAGCAGATTGTTGGATCTTGTTTACATATCCACTCTATTAGTCTGTGTCTTTTTATTGGAGAGTTGAGCACATTGATGTTGAGGGAGATTAATGACCAATGGCTGTTAAATGCTTTGATTTTGCTGTTGGTTGTGGTAGTGTGTTTGTGTGCTTGTCTACTTTAAGTTTTGCTGTAGTGAGGTTATTTATTTCCTGTGTTTTCCTGAATATAGTTAGCTTTCTTGGGTTGTATTTTTTCCTTCTAGCAACTTCTGTAATGCTAGATTTGTGGGTAAGTATTGTTTAAATTTGTTTTGTCATTGAATATCTTGTTTTCTCTATCTATGATGACTGACGAAAAAATGTGGGCACAGGGTTTTTTTGTGAGACTGATACTTCAAACAAGGACCATGCCTGGAGATAACCTAGAACCCCTGCACAGATGTAGCCCATGACAGGTCAGTGTCCAAAACCATTTCCCAGTAATAGGAACAGAGACCATCTCTGACATGAACTCATGGGCTGGCTCTCTGATCACCTCCAGCTGAGGGGAAAGCAGACCTACCAGGCCATAAAGGAAAACAACAAAGACAGTCCTGATGAGACATGATAGATTATGGTCAGATGGAAGGGGAGGAGGACCTCCCCTATCATTGGACTTGTGGAGGAGCATAAGAGAAGAAGAGGAAGGGAGAGTCGGACTGGGAGGGGGTGAGAGAGGCAGCCACAGGTGGGATACAAACTGAGTAAACTATATTTAATAAAAATAAAATAAAAATTTAAAAAATGACAAAATAAATTAATTTCTTAATACAAGAATGAAAAGCTAGGAAACAGTCACATTCAAATCAAACCAAAACCAGAGCAGCACAACTTCTTGTATTCCTGAAGGCTTGAGCAGGTCCATTGCTTTGGCTCAATAGCCACAGCACACAGAGAGTGTCTCATAGCTCAGGCAAACTCTGCCCTACAGTTGCTGCTATCCTTGGTTGTTACCCATGATTTTGCTATTTCCATTACAATTGAAGTCTCCATCTCAATTGTGATGAGTTTTCTTCAATAGCTTCTCCTGAGCTCTTCTCGGCTACTCTGTTCCTTCCTCATGGTGCTAAGCCTCAATTTTACTCCATGATCCCTTCAACCCAGAGGCTTATGTTACAACTGAGGCTGTCCCTTCAGCAATGGTCTCTCCTAGCCTCTCACAGCCAAGCATTACCACTCTCTGTGCCCCCTTTCATTCTTTCAAAACCAACACCTCCTATGGCACTCTTACACATTACCAAAGTTTGGCCACCAGCACAAGGCACAAAGTTGGATGTCTCTGGGCCAACCATAGCTTCTGTGTGCTGAACCTGAAGAAATACTTCTCAGAGGACTTTTGCCTTCAGGATGGTGTGGTATGTTCACAATCCCAGATGATCAGAACCATGGTCTTAATATGAAATATCATAGGAATGGCTGTGTAAGAATCTTCATTTTAAAACTTCAGAGACCAGGCTGTCATTCCCTTCATTACTTTCACACTCTTATCTTCCGGGTTCCTAGAGCATAGCCCACTGTGCTCTGAGAATTAACACCTTGTCTACCACAAAGGTCAATCCTCCCTAAAACACAACTTCAGGCCTGTCACAGCAACACTCTAGTCCTGGTGTCAGTGCCTGTCTTGTTTATGGTGTCTTTGTTGTGATTAAAAACAAGTCCAAAAGCAACTTAGAAGTACAGCTTTATTTCAGCTTAACATTCTCAGGTCCAACACTGAGGCAGTCAGGGAAGAAAGCCGTCATAGAAACCTGGAAGCAGGAACTGAAGCAGAAGCCATGGATAGATGTCATTTATTGGTTCCCCCTCTAACTTGCTCATTTTGCTTTTTTTTTTTTTTTTTCATCCCTCGGACCACTTCCCCAATGGTAACATCACCCACACTGGAATAGGTCCTAACATATATATCATTGCAAAGGACATTACTTTATCATAAGCTTTTCATTACTCTGAGAGTAATTCATTAAAAAATAGTCCAAGGTTAGTCACTCACTCTATTACATTGCTCATTTTTTTCTTTTTTTTTTTTTTTCATCCCTCGGACCACTTCCCCAATGGTAACATCACCCACACTGGAATAGGTCCTCCCACATCAATCTTTAAGAAGACAATATCTCCACAAACTTGCCCATAGGACAATCTTATGGAAATATTCTCTAAATTAAGTTTTCCTCTTCTCAGGTAGCTCTATCTATTGTCATGTTGACAAAGATAAAAAGACAAAAAACAAAACAGAAAAAGGAAATTGTGGTTTATTAAACAGAATAATTCATGTAAGAAGGAAAAATAAAAGATAAAATGCCTAAAGATCTACAGACTAAAGTACATTAATATAAAACACATTTTATGAAATCATTCAACAAATAAAAATCAATAGAATATTTAAATATAGGAAAGACTTTATAGTGAGAAGGACCAAATTAGTATATTGGCTTTATTTTTATTCTTAGGAGTTGAACAAGACTTTCTTCATGTGTCTTTTTTTTTCTTTTATTTTGTTTTCGTTTAAGGAATTAGTCACCTTTGAATAGGATAAAAGAGAATTATTTTAGTAATTATTCAGAAACTGAGTTTAGAAGTCTCAGTGTGGGATATAGAGGAATCAAGGACATCAAGATGATACACTGTGAGCAGCTCAAGTACTTCAGACAAAGTGGAAGGGAAGATCAGAATGAGCTGAAGGAAAGCCAACATCAGCAAACAATTCAAGACCTGGCACAGAGGCACATTCATTACATAAGCTGAGCACTGAAGGACAAGAGCCTTTCCTGATAAATTGCCATAAATAATCAAGACTTCTTATGTGATATTTCAATGGGCCTTGATGGATATTATGAACATGGTGAAGGAAGGATGTAATTATTACATTCTGGGACACAGAAGAACTATTAGGCATCTTTCTATAATGAGAATTATTTGTAGAATGAATCAGAAATTACAAAGTAAACAAAGACAGAGAATCAATACTTTCTGCCAATGAGCTGGAAGCACCATGAGGTCAAGGAAGGTGGCTGTTCCCCCCTATGCAAGTCAGCAATAAAGAAGCTCTGAGTACTGCTGGCCTCAACTGAGGCACATCTTCACATATTACAACACAAACAAAGTATGAAATGTGCATGTGCCAAGAATCAGTTTCTTCTAGCCACAGACTATCTTAAGCAGTTGGACGCTCAAGCAAGTTGCATCTCCCCAGCTGGGCATTGAGCATAATGTCATAACGTCCAATACTGGAAAAATCTCGAAGCCTCGTGATTACCATTTCCAAACTGAGAAATATTCAGGTTAACATGCAAGTTCACTGAAATGGTACCTGTAATAAATATACCAAAAAGAATGAAATAATTAAAAATTTCCTAGCAAATTTTCGAGTAATTTCTGTTCTTTTATGACATGGAAAATTGTTTTATACAATTTTGCCTTATTTCAAAAGATGCATAATTACTCTGGCAAGAGGATGGACATCCTTTACTAACATTATAAAGTCATGCCTTTTCCATTGATATTTTTGAAATACACAAGTTTGTATTTCAGAAGTCAAATTCAATGTAGTCCCTCAACAGGACATGAGAAAATTTCTTTGAAAGTATAATTTAAATATAACATTTCTCTATTCCCTTCCCCCTTTCTAAAGCCTGCCAAGTATGCCTCATTGCTTTCCATAAAATTCTATGGCCCTTTTTTAATATAGTTATTGTATGCATATAGGTATATATATGACACAAGCTTCTTAATAGAGGAAAACCAAAAACAAGTTTCAAACTGTATCTTCTATCTATTGTCAGTGGTCAAATGTCAGCTAAAATTAAGATGTCATACTACATTTGTTACTGCCTTTACAATGTTTGTTATACAGCTAAATTTCGTATTTATTTCTCAAAAAAGCTCCCAGAAATTTTATAAATTCATAAAGTTAATTTTTGTTAAGCTGTTATATTTAAAATATCGTACATAATATTTTACATTTAATTATCCATGTGTATGTTTATTTGCTTATTTGTGAACTGTATTCTTTTCTGAGGACAAGTGAGTTTCTTGAGATTATCTATCTTATCTCTCTACTTCATTTTCAGTGACATCTAGAAAGGTACACAATGCAGAGGTGATTTATCAGCATTTGCTGCAAAATGAATGATCTTAGTCCTGTCACTTTTGTAAACACCATCAATAATTGTGATGAAATGCAATAATATTTTGTAGTGAATCCTTCCGGAAACTTGAGTCTTAGTACTTTTGCTGTTAGTGACTAAACTATATAACAGTAATTCCATCTCAATATTAGTATAGATAATTATTGTGATTTTGTTTCACAATACAGACTTATACTAAGCCTTTGTAGTTTCCATAAATTTAAGCTTTCAAAATGGGGTACAGAGCTAAGCAGAGAATTCTCAACAGAGAAATTTCATTTAGAATGGCACAGAAACACTCAAAGAAATGCTCAAAGTCCTTAGTCATCAGGGAAATACAAATGAAAAGGACTCTGAGATTCCATCTTACACCCATCAGAATGGTGAAGATCAAGGGACAACACATGCTGGAGAGGATGTGGAGAAAGGAGAGCATTCCTTCATTGCTGGTGGGCATGCAATCTTGTACAAACACTTTGGAAATCAATCTGGTACTTTCTCAGAAAATTTGGAATAACACTACCTCAAAACCCAACTACAACATTCCTGGGCATATACCCAAAAGACGCCCCACCATTCAATAAGGACATTTGCTCAACTACGTTCATAGCATCCTTATTTATAATAGCCAGAATCTGGAAACAACCAAGATGTTCCCTCATCATCCTGAGTGAAGGTAACCCAGAAACAGAAAGACACACATGGTATATACTCAAAAGCAGATATTAGACATATAATATAGGACAGCCATCTATAGACCTAAAGAAGGTAAACACTAAGGAGGACCCTAGGGAGGATGCTTAGATCTCATTCAGAATGGAAAACAGGATAGATACCAGAAATAGTGGAGGAGAGGAAACAGGATGGGAGTCTACTATATAGAGTCCTCTGAAAGGATTCACCCAACGAGGGATCAAAGCAGATGCTGAGACTCAGAGCCAAGTTTTGGACAGAGAGTGGGGAGTCTTATAGAGGAATAGATTAGAGTGGGTTTAGGGAGAGATTAGAGGGACATGGAGGGGACAGGAGCTCCACAAGGAGATCAACAAATCTAAAAGATCTGAGTCCACGGTGCCCTGCTGAAACTGATGCACCAAAGGAGGACCATGCATGGAGAGGACCTAGACCCCCTGCTTGGATGTGGCCTATTGGCAGCCCAGGCTCCACGTGGATCTCTGAGTGAGGATATCAGGGGCTGCCTCTATTATGAACTCAGTTGACTGCTCTCTGATCACTTGCCCCTGATGATGCAGCCTTGCCAGATACTGGAGGGAGAGGATCCAGGCAGTCCTGATGATACTTAACAAGCTATGGGCAGATGGCAATAGTAGAGAACTCTTCCTTTCAGTGGACTAGGGGAAGAAGATGAAGAAAAAGAGAGGGAAGGTAGGACTGGGGGACTTGAGAAAGGAGACTTCAATCAGGATATATAAAGAGTAAATTGTGAAGGAAAAAATATTTTTTTCAAAAAGATGCTTCAACATACAACAAGGACATTTGTTCATAGCAGCTTTATTCATAATAGCCAGAATCTGGAAACAACCCAGATACCCCTCAACTGAGGAATGGACACAAAAATTGTGGTACATTTACACAATGGAATACTACACAGCTATTAGAGACAAGGAAGTCATGTAATTTGCAGGCAAATGGATGGAACTGGAAAAGATCATCCTGAGTGAAGTAACCCAGACCCAGAAAGACACACATGGTATGTACTCATTATAGGTGGATATTAGCCACACATTTTGAGATAACTATATTAAAATCCACAGACCTAAAAAAGCTAAATAAAAAGCAGGACCCTAAAGAGGATGCTTAATTCTCATGCAGAAGGGCAAATAGAATCAACACTGGAAGTTTCTGAAGAGAGCAAAAAGGACAGGGCCTACCATAGTTGTCCTCTGAAAGACTCCACCCAGCAGGGAATTGACACAGATGTTGAGACTCACAGCCAAACTTTGGGCAGAGCACAGAGATACTTATGGAAGAGTAGGAGGATAGAAAGACTTAGAGGGGATGGAAGCTCAGCAAAAAGACCAACAAAGCCAAAAAACCTGTCTCCAGGGTGGCCTGCAGAGACTGATGAACCAACAAAGGACTATTCATGGAGAGGAACTAGACCCCTTGCTCAGATGTAGCCAGTAAGTCTTGTGTAGGTTACCTAGTAAGGGGACCATGGACTCTGTTGTCTGCTCTTGGATCACTTCCCCCTCCTGGGGTGGCCTTGACAGGACACAGAGGAAGAGGACGCAGGCAACAGTGATGAGACTTGATAGGCTGGGGTCAGATGGTGGGGAGGAGGCTCCCCTTTCAGTGGACTAGGGGACTGCAAAAGAGGGGAGGAGGGAGGGAGTGGAACCAGGAGGAGATGAGGCAGAGAGTTATATTAGGGATGTAAATTGAATAAATAAAAAAATATAATCAAAAGAGAAAATTAAATTATAAAGAATATTATAAAGGAAAGCATCTAAATATAAATAAAAGAAAGATTTCTTATTAATCACATTTTTTTCATAATTTTCTTAAAGAATATTTGTAAATCTTTTTTTTTTCCTTAGATGAGAGGTTGAGATGAAAGTCAGACCCAAACTTTTCAAATACAAGGCTTTGGCTGAGCCCAGAGCATTTCTTTTTAAGTATTCCTAGGCCTAGTCCTGGAAGCTTCTGGCCTCCATACAATCTAATCTTCTGCAAGACCAGTCCTTAAAGTTTTCAGCTTCCAGACTCTGCCTCCATATGCTAACCTGGCCTAGAACATTTTCAGTGTCTGAGACTTACTGCTAAATAAGCTCACCCTTTCTAGTTTATTCCGAGTTCTTGCTGGTTGGTTCAACTCAGTTTTTCTGGCTCAAAACTCTTCTCTAAGCTGATTCAAACTGGCTTCTCCCAGCTTCTCATTGAATTGCTCTGCCTCTGAACACCATGACTGAACTGCAGAAACTCAACTGCACTCAACTGTACCCAGCCGTACTGTACTCCTGAGCTCTGCTGTACTGTCTGCACACGTCTCCACTCCATTGCACTGCTCTGCTCTTAAGTGGCTTCTTCTTTCTGTCTGTTCTCCTGAGAGTTGGTAGTATCTCACCTATGAATAATTCTATCAAATCTTTCCATGATTTCTTACTTTGTCTGTCCTTCACTTAGACATAATTGTTTGGGATTTAAGGTGTGACCTTATTGTTTCGGGTTTAAGGTGTGACCTGACCATATTCTACCCAGAGAGATTAAAGGTGTGTTCTAAGGATCTGTCTGTATTCCAGTTTTATTATACAGACCTAGATCTGTGGATGTGATCCCTTGCTAGAGTAGCCTAAAATCCTCTACAAATAGTGCTTGTACAAACATCACCAAAAACTACTCAGGAGTTCATAATAATTGGACATTCCAACTGAATGCCATTTTCCCTCTAAACTAGGTGTATATGAACCAAAAATAGCAGCTTCCTTTTCTGCAACCTTGTAGTCAATAGAATATCTATGTACAGTGTATCATGTGCTTCTTCTCCAAGCTACGGTATCACTTCAGAATTACTGTCTCTGTACATGACTCTCTTCTGCAAGCTAGGAACTGTCTCATCATTAATTCTTCTTAAAGTTTCTTATAATGCTTTTTCATACTGCATAAACTAACTTGTCTTCCTTCCGATAAACAAAATTATGTAAAATTTCTGTAGATTCTGACTTTTCAATGAGCTGTGCACACACAGAGATATTTCAAAGACAATTACATATGTAAATTCACAAGAACTACAAATTTAATTGTAAAAGAATATTAAGGAAATTATATGTTTTTAATTTTACCATAATTTTATATGGACATGGTTGTTCATAGTAGACCAGGAAAACAAAATAAAGCACAGATTCTAATAACTAACTGTGAATTGTAACCACACAAACTAGAAGCCAGCCATGGAACACAAATCCAAAGATTTTAGTTTTGTATTTTTCAATTTGTATTTTATAAAACAAACATGAGTAAGTCAAAGCTGGTGCTACAAAACAAACAAACAAAAAAACAAAGCAATCGCTCCCTTCCTGGTGTGAGTTCACTTCGTTTGCAATTACATTTTGTGGTTTCAATGACATCTCAAAGAGAGGCAGCTCCAGGCTCTCTCTTCTGCTCTAGATTTTCTTTACAGATTTTCATGGACACAGATTATTTCCTTCACTAACTCTACCTCAAAGAAGACAAACTATGTTCTTTATGGCAGAGACCTTCACCGAGAGTCAGTGTTTTCGATCAGAGCTGGAAAACGTACAGTCCTCCAAGCGCTTTTCCGAGATGAAAAATTACTGTCATGCAACATGGCTAACCTTCAAAAAATTCAGGCATGGACCTTCTCCCTGAAAAGAGGTTCAGACAGGGAAGAATAAGTTCCGCCACAAATGGAGAGAAACACGGAAGGCTAAGACCCTGTGAAAGATGGAAAGGTCCCTGTTCACTGCCTCATGCCAAACCGTTATGACAAACAAAAGGTTAAGAGGTTTCTTTCTTTATTTCTTCTAAGTTCCTTAAAAATAATACTAAACCCCTGAGAACTAGACACAAAGGAACAGCATGTTAATGTCTGAATGTCTGAGGCATGTTGTAGTCTGAAGTGTTAGTTTCCTGCTTATAATTCTTTCCCTATCCCATACCAAAAGGCTGCATCTGTCATCAGTTACTTGGTTTTCTGTTTTGACTAGTTTGTTTATTCTTTCTTTTCTACTTTCTCACTGTGCACATATTTTTAAGATGGATTTAGTGAAGTATCAACTGGAATAGAGAATAGTGACAGTGAATAGCCATGATTTTTCCTTGTATACTGATGTAGCCACACAGCAGGAAGAGGATGCTTATCAGTTACACAGACACATGATGACTTAAGACTATCGAAGGAACTACTGAAAGCTCATTTGGTATTTTATACAAGAGTGTTTTTTCATCTCTGCTTTCACACACAATACAGCACCTATGACATTTTATATGATAAGCTAACATATTACAACTTTACGTAAATAGTGAATGTTTCAACATATATTACCATACATAACTATTTTGTTAAAAAAATAACTAGCTATCTGCGTAACTCAAGTGAAGACTCTAGTGAGATAGCACTTCACATCCACCTTACAGCCTATAAAAAACTGAGAAAAGAGGATAATAGATGTTATAGAGAATCTACAGAGAAGTCAGACCCCTACTGATGGGAGTGTGACAAAGGACAGTCACTCTAACAAAAGGCTGACATTTCCTCAAAACCATAACGATAGCCCCAAGTTTCCTTTTTCATAAACCAAAGATTCAAAATTCATCTGCACAAAGGTTTATCCAAACTCTTGTGAATATTGTTTTGTTACTCATAACAGATACAAACTGGAAGCAATTCACACTGAGAAATGGATAAGGATGGATTGTGAATCCAAATATTGTACATTACTCAGCTGAAGGAGGCTTGGAGAGCTTATTCATCCTACACCATGAACAGGCTTTGCACATGTGCCTGATGAAGGAAGCAAATCACAAAAATATAACCTACTGCTCCATTGTAATTATGCTAATGTTTTCAGAATAGGCAAATCTTTAGAGATGTAAAATGGATCTGTGTTTGTTAAGGGCTGAATGACAGAAAGAGGTGAATTTCTACAAGTGGCTATGGGCTTTTAGGTGGGGAGTGGACAATGAAACTGTGCATCTCTGGCTACTATGAGATTTCCTTGTAAAAAAAAAAAAAAAAAAAAAAAGATCAGAAAGAAGGAGAGGAGGACCTCCCCTATCAGTGGACT
>REGO01000829.1:525195-542143 GCA_010120015.1 Rhombomys opimus
AGAGAGAGAGAGAGAGAGAGAGAGAGAAGCTCTGATTACGTGAATTACAGTAATAATAATTAAAAATTAGTTTTCATGGAGTCAGTTTGGGAATGTGTATAATTTATAAATATTCACCATTAAAGGAAACTGATTAAAAATAACAACAATAAGGCAGTAGAGAGTCACGGTGGAGAACTTGCTTTTAGATATTAAGGGAGATTAATAACCTTCATAGTTCAAGTTCTCATTCACTTCTCTTCTTCATGAGGACTTGACGAATATGAAAGGGAAAATCAAAGCACAATATTTAGAGAAAACAGGTTTCACCTGAGAGCAAAGAACTAGCCCATTGTCAAAGGCTATCCTGAGTCACGGTGGGAAATCAGAGCACACAGAAGAGGGCAGAGCCATGGAAAGCAGCCACAGACTTTGGAAGCTCAAGTCTAAGTGCAAGCGAGTGCCAGGCTCCCTTTGCTCCTGCATTTCTCTGCAAACTTTTAACAGTTATTTAATGCAAGTGAGGCTGCTTTGTAGTTTTGTATCCTATAGATAATTCACTTATAGTTTAAAAACTGTAGTGTTTTATTTATTGTGCAATTGTACAGAGTTCAGGTATGAATGAAAAATAAATGGTTATAACTCTACAAATAGATTTAGTTACTTGACTTTTGTAATAATGAGTTCTTAAGATTTTTATTTTTTGGCTTTAAATGGAATTAACTTAGGAAAAAAATGATGGAATGGAAGCTCTTATCTACAGTGATTTTGCTTGGTTCATAAATTTGGCCAATTTGAACATGTACTTCCCTCTGTGGTTTGAGACCACCCATACTGATTTTATTTCTTGCAGAATCTACCTCAACCTTCTTCTAATTACATTTGTAAAAAGTCACATTCTAGAACATTTGAAAATAGTATTTCCACAGAGTTGTAGGAGGAAACTGGAATCCAAGGAATATATATTGCCACTACAGGAGCTGAGATCAATACTAAGGTTGGAGAAACATTAAAGCAGAGGGCATGATTTGAGAAATAAAAACCGACAGCATTTAAGGCGATCTTTACATGTTGCGGTGTTACATGTGTTGCATGGGAAAAATGACATGTCACAGATGTAACACTTCCTAAGGGCTAAACGCTCAGCACAAACTGTTATGTTTTACACAAGCCCAAAGCCTGGACCTCCTCCATAGAAATTTAAAATAGATGCAGGAACTCAAGTTCAGGCTTGTCAGCTACATCTGATTTTCTCCTGCGACTACATGTTTGGAGTTTGTTTCATGCTTGCTTAAAAGTCACTTCAGCTTTGAAATTGGGTAAGATTGATTGAAAAGTTATGATTGATATCTCTTGAAAACAGCCATCTCCACCTTTTCTCTTATTATTTAAGATGAACCCAGGCAGCTGGTTCACTCCATTAACCACAGACTTACGAGGTCATTGGCTACTGTTAAGTTATAACACCTGTCCTAAATAACCTTTCTTTCATTTTTTTTTTTGCTTAGTTAACGTGGGTTTTTGGAAAGAAAGAAGGGTCTCGCATTGGAGTTCAGGGTGGTCTATAACTTACCATAAAGGACCGACTAGGTCTCATCATCTGGGAATATTCGCATCTCACTGTCTCAGACTTCCAGGATGCTACAGACTTGAGCTACCGAGCCAACCTTCAGGAAATGCTTGTTAAACTACATCTCAAGATTAACTTGAAAGAAACCCTTCCTCTCGAATACTATGCAAGCAAATCTGTTGCAATGCCTTCGGCAGTTAGATGGTACCCCCTCCAGGTCACTGACTTTTGAGTAAGGCCTTTCACATTTTATTTTTAAGTTTTTCAGAAATATTTTGAAACTGTACCTGTGATGGAAGCATCACAGCTGAGGCTGCCTTCCTGTGTCTGGTCTGAAAGAGGGAGGGCAGGAACCGCAGCAAGGCTGTGTCCTGCTGTCCTGTCTTAACCTATTTCTGCTGGTGCTCTAAGCCCCTTCTTCCACACAGTTTTCTTAGTGACTGCCTATGCTCCATTACCCTCTCCCCTTTAAAACAGTATCAGTCCTTTACTAATAAACGAGAAGCCAGGTCTTTGCATGGAATTGGAGGTGAATTTATGTTCTTTAAATCTCTATTCAATTCTTTGTCTTGTAAGAAAGCCCCTTTCTATTCTGCTCAAGCCTTTCAGATATTTGACATAACTATTCAGTCTCGGTGCTGTTCTTTCATCTTAGCGTTCTGGGCCCCCCAGCCCCACTTACCCCTAACAGAGAATGTCCTCCAAGACTTTCATTCTCTCCTCACAGTATGTTGGTGTTCTCATGAAATGACACCTGCAAACTCTCAGCTTTTCTCTGAGATTTGTTTAGTTCGTCTTTTATTTATTCATTTCTTGAACAGAGATCCTATTCTTTGTGGAAGAATTAAAATACCTGTGTCTTTTTTTTAAGTATTTTTTTTTAATTTCTGAATGCCTCAGATTTCATTCGTGTCCCTTAGTCTTATTTCACAATTCATTTAGTCATAGTATATGAACTTCTCCCTGACAAATTGTCTTACCACCATACATAAGAATGTTGTTTGGTGAGAAAAGCTTGTCAATTTCCCATGCCACACAGCCTGCGTGGTTTGCTAAGTGAAAGCTGACAAATCTTTGAACAGGGTGTTTTCTGAACAGCTTGAGAGTCACTGCTCCACAGTTCTTGGCTACCACATTTACTTCTGTGCCACACAGGGGACAGCAGGGCTATGCAAGCATTCCCGCCTCATCATCAGGGCCTTCCGCAAGACAGGATGTGCTGATTCAGATAGATTCTACCACCCACTCACCTTGAACGCCTTTCTTTGAGCGAATCATCCACAGACATTACACTAGGAGCACCTTTTTGCTTCTCAGTAGTATCTTACTCTTTCTCCTTTTTGTTTATTCCTATTTGGCAATATTTGTATCTTAGCTAGAATACTTATGGTTTTATGCGTGGTTTCTTCATTATGAGCTTTCTGTTAAGATTCTCAAACATTTTTAAGGAGAAGCTTTGCTACCAAACCTGAAACACAGGTCTCACCTTTTAAATGATAGAAGGACTTAAGTAGGGAGACAGAAGAAGTGAGTGATGGAATAATTTGTTTTATCCTGAAAATCAGACTTTTTAAACTTCTAAGAATGCTGTTGTCACATTAAAAACTACTATGCTAGAATGAATGTTAAGCTTAAGATGTGTTTGGAAACAGTAAATAAAAGATCTTGAACTAAATATAGGTGATCAAGAAAGATTTTGAGTAAATGAAGATTTCAGTGAACAGCCGTTTTAACAGTGCTTTATAAAGCAGAAAGATCTGTACTAAGAAAGGCTATTGATTGTACTTAATACCATGCGAAGAATGACAAAGTATCATAAAAATAAATGAATCTCGATTAAAAAACATCATCTTTCTTTCTCCATCAAGCATCTCAGTTGTACATCAGTAATATAAAGGGAGAACTACATTTGTTCTGGTTAGAAAGTTGAATTTACAGCCTCACAGGAGCTGTTAGGAGTAGCATTCTCTTCTTCCTTCAGATTCTAACTCTCATCAGGAGCCTAAGTAACCCATTGTCAAGAACACTGTCATACATATTCAACATATCGGGCCCTCATCTCCTTCCTAGCTAGTAAATTCGCCATTGACTCCCGATAGCAATCTTAGAGGCTCATTTGTGAGCATGCTGTGTACTTGTGTTCTTTCAACGTGCTTCTTAATCATATATTATGAAAATTTATTTTCTATATATGTAATATCTAGAGAGTTGAAACTTGTTTTTATTTTGTGTAGTTTTGTTTTATATCTTCTGTTTGCCCTTTAAGTTTTTGTATCATGAGTAGCACGAAAAAAAACTCAATAAACAATTGTAAGATTAATTTTCCCATGAGTTTTTAAAAGAATGCACCAGAACAGACTGTTACTTCTACAAAAATCATATTTTCAGTAGTTCCCTGAAAATTTAAATGGTATTTTAATCACTTTCTATACATCAAACCAACCTGTGCCTCTGCCTAACAATAGTCCTTAAAGTTTCAAGCTTCTGGCTTGAGCAGTAGCTGACTGAACACAATTTGATTTACAAATGTATCCTGAAATTCAAAGGAACAGGTAACAAAGCTGTGGAAAGGCATTTTTTTTCATAAGGCAATACTAAATTTTTAAAAATGCAAACTTGATGTACTGAAAGCCTTTCAACTGTGCTTGCTTGTATGCATAATGATTTCAGACCACTTTTATGCTTGTCAAAAATTTCTATAGAAATCAAAAGCCAACTTTATCTTTTGACTTCCCAACATACCTCAAGAAAAATGTGCTGATGCTGAAACCTAATAGAAGACCTTATTCGGCTCTAAAGCTACGAATTCAAGTGATATTAACACAACTAAATATGGTTTGAGTAATATAACAAGGAAAGCATCAATTTTATGCAACATGCCTTTTCAATAGGAGTTAAACCTTATTACATAGTTGCTGCCCACTAAGTTAAAATATGAACAGGTAAGGACACTCAGGTTTGGGTAGAAGATGAAAGGTGTCCCATGATTGCTAAGCTGAAGCTTTAAAGTCAGGAAAGAGGGATGATACAATTTTGAAAATAAAATAAATGAACATAAAATAGATGCATACTATTCTTATCACCTTGTTTTATGACTCACTTTCCCACTTGCCTTTCTCCTATCTACAGAACCATGCAAAATCAACCCTGAAAGAGTCTCTGTTGAAGTATGAGAACAGGTAAGACTCTATGACGCTCTTCTATCATCAGAGTCAAAGGACTATTACCCTAGATGAAGCCACTCTAAAATGTGGTGCCTGAAAATCCCCACATTATGCATAATTAACCTTTGTCTTAAACATTTATTATTCCTTTAAAAACCCTTTCCCTTAACATAGATGTGAATTTTCCAATGAAACCATGAACAATTTGTCTTTTATTTGTAATTCTATATAATTTGTCTGAATATTTTATACTACTTTATTGACATCAAATGACATAGTATTTTATTTTCTATGTAAAAAATTTAAGGATAATTAAAATTGGAATAGTTAACTAAACCATTGTTATTTGTTTGTTTCTTGAAGTAAGGTTCTTGATATGCTTCTGAGGCAGCTTGGAACTGACTATGTGCTTTTCCTCATCTTAAACTTATAATCTTCCTGTGCAAACCTCTCAGAAGTGTGACCGCACATGTTTTGTCACACTGTAAGGTTAATTGTAGCTTAATATTTATTTCCATGCAATTATACAAAATTCCATGAAATATATGACAATGGAAAAATAATATTTCCAGTCATAATGTCAAAAACCCTCAAAATAATATCTTCTAAAATTTGCAAAGTATGATCCTTCCTCATACAATACTAAAAACTAGAAAACCCTTAAGGTCATGACATTTGAAATAGAAAGTGATAATAGCCACAGTTCTGGCAGGAGCCTCCTACTTTGTCAGAGGCCACATGGGTATTTGGAACCCTTGAAGAACACCAGTACCCAGGGGCCTAGAAGCCCCTCTACTAAAGATGCCACCTCAGCACCAGGAAGCCCAGAGGCCACAGCAGTGCTGAATCCCACCCCAGAGTTCACAGAGGCCACCCAAATCCCAGCCAAGAGACCTCACTGAACCTGAGGAGTTGCAGTTAACTACAACCACAGGCCAGTGAGGCCAGGAGACAAGAGAGGAAACAGAAAAAAACAGAAACCCAGGGAAAAATCATTCATCCAACAAATATAAAGTCAGAAACCTGGACCTAAACCTATTATTAGGTCAAACTCCAATGCCTAAGAGACAGCATAAGAATGCAACAATACCCAGGGCAATATGGCACCAACAGAGCCCAACTGTCCTACTACAGAAAGGCCTGGATATTCCAACTTGGCTGAAGCATGAACGTATCGTAAAACAAAACTTATGAAGATGATAGAGGTCCTTGAAGAGAAAATGAATAAGTCCTTTAAAGAATTCCAGAGAAACATAAGCACACAGGTGAAGGAAATGAATTAAACTGTTCAAGACCTGAAAATGGAAATTAAGCCGGACCTAGACCCCTACACGTAAGTAACAGTTGAGCAGTACGGTCATCATGTAAGTCCCATAACAGCTGGTGTGGGGGCCAGCTCTGACTCTGTTGTCTGCCATCCCCCTCCCTGAGCTGCTTTGTCTGATCTCACTGGAAAGGGATGCACTTAGTACCCAGTGGTTGTGATTTAAAGAGCCAGGGTAAGTTGGTAAGCCTAGCGCCCTCTCCCCTCCCCCAAGAAGGAGAGACAGAGATAGGGGAAAAGTGTATAAAGGCAGGACTGGGAGGAGAGGGAGAGATCACGCTGTGGAATACCACTACATAAAGAGATTAAATAAAAAAGAAAATAAAAGATGATCTTTTCTAGTTCCCACCATTTGCATGCAGATTTCATGATTTCCTTGTTTTTAATTGCTGAGTAGTATTCCATTGTGTAAATGTACCACAATTTCTGTGTCCAGCTGAGGGACATCTGGGTTGTTTCCAGATTGTGGCTATTAGAATAAAATTGCTACAAACAGGGTTGAACAAATGTCTTTGTTGTATTGTTGAGCATATTTTGAATATATGCCTAGGAGTGGTACAGCTAAATCTTGAGAAAGCGCTGATTGATTTCCAATGTGGTTGTACAAGTTGACATTCTCACCAGTAATGGAGGAGGTTTTCCCTTTCTCCACATCTTCTCCAGCATGTGCTGTCACTTGCATTTTTGATCTTAGCCATTCTGATGTGTGTAAGGTAAAATCTCAGGTTAGTTTTGATTTGCATTTCCCTGATGACTAAGGACACTGAACATTTCTTTAAGTGTTTCTCTGCCATTAGATATTCATCTATTGAGAATTCTCTGTTTAGCTGTGTATCCCATTTTTTAATTGCACTACTTGGTTTGTTGATATTTAACTTCTTCAGTTCTTTATGTATTCTGGACATTAGTCCTCTGTGGGATATAGGGTTAGTGAAGATGCTTTGACAGTCTGTAGGCTGTTGTTTTGTTCTGATGGCAGTGTCCTTTGCTTTACAGAAGCTTTTCAGTTTCATGAGGTCCCATTTATTGATTGTTGATCTTGGGCCTGTGCTGTTGGTGTTTGCAGGCAAATGGTGGGAACTAAAAAAGATCATCCTGAGTGAGGTATCCCAGAAGCAGAAAGACACACATGGTATATACTCACTTACATGGATATTAGACATATAATACAGGATAATCATACTAAAGTCTGAACACCTAAAGAGGCTAGTCAACAAGGAGAACCCTGGGCAAGAAGCTCAATTCTCATTCAGAAAGGAAAAAAGTATAGACATTGGAAGAGGGTGAAAACAAGGAACAAGACAGGAGCCTACCACAGAGGGCCTCTGAAAGACTTTAACCAGCAGGGTATTAAAGCAGATCCTGAGACACAGCTTAACTTTGGGCAGAGTGCAGGGAATCTTATGAAATAAGGGGGAGATAGAAAGACCTGGAGGGGACTGGAGCTTCACAAGGAGAGCAACAGAACCAAAAAATCTGGGCCCAGGGGCCTTTTCTGAGACTGATACTCCAACCAAGAACCATGCATGGAGAAAACCTTAGAATCCCTGCACAGATGTAGCCCATGGCATTTCAGTGTCCAAGTGGGCTCCCTAGTAATGCAAACAGGGACTGTCTCTGACATGAACTCAGTGGCTGGTTGTTTGATCACCTCCCCCTGAGTGGGGTGCAGCCCTACCAGGCCACAGAGGAAGACAATGCAGCCAATCCTGGTGAGACCTGAGAGGCTAGGGTCAGAGGGAAGTTGAAGAGGACCTCCCCTATCGGTGGACTGGGGAAGGTGCATAGAAGGAGAAGAGGGAGGGAGGGTAGGATTTGGAGGGGATGAAGGAGGGGACTACAGCTGGGCTACAAAGTGAATAAATTGTAATAAATAAAAAAATTAAAAATAAAAAAGTGTGGAAAAAAGACAAAACAAACTGAGGGAACCCTGTAAAGAAGTACAAGAACAGGAATTACAGACACATGTATCACCAAGTACAAGAGATAGAAGAGAAAAATCTCAGTTATGGAAGAATTGGTAGAAGAAATTGATGCATCAGTCAAAGAAAATGTAAAATTAAAAAAAAAAAGTTATAACACAACATCCAGGAAATCTGGGACACTATGAAAAGTCCAAACTCAAGAATAATAGGAATAGAAAAAGGAGAAGAATCCTAGCTCTAAGACCTAGAAAATATTTTCAACAAAAGCATAGTAGAAAAATTTCCTAACCTTAAAAAGGACATGTTTATAAAGGTACAAGAAGGTTTCAGAACATGAGAGAGATTGGACCATAAAGGAAACCTCCTGCCACATAATGATCAAAATACTAAACATACAGGCTATAGAAAGACTATAAAACCTGCAAGTCAAAATGTCTAACAAACATATAAAGACAGACCTATTAAAATTAAACCCAGGTTCTCTGTGGATACCATTAAAGTCAGGAGTGCTTGGACACATATCTTGCAAAGTGTAAGAAACCACAGATTCCAGGAAAAAAACTACTATACCCACCAAAATTTTCAATCACCAGAAATAGAGAAAACAAGATATTCCATGGCAAAGTCAAGAATAAACAATATCGGTCCACAAATCCATCCCTATAGAAGATACTAAAGGAAAAACTGCAAGCCAAGGAAGCTAACTACACCCAGGAAAATATAGAAAATAAATATTCTCACACCAGAAAGAAACAAAAAAAAAATGAGAAACACAAACTACAAATGCACACATACACACACACCCACACCCACCTACACACACACACACACACACACACACACCACTACCACCACGACTACCTCCACCAATAACAAAATAACAAAATTACAGAAATAACAATCAGTAGTCATTAATATCTCTTAATTTCAATAGACTTAATTTCCCAATAAAAAGACACAGATAACAGGATGGATGTGTAAACAGGATCCATCTTACTGCTGCATGCAAGAAACACACCTCAGCAGTAAGTAAACCTTTTGTTTCACAACAAAAGGTTTGAAAAAGATTTTCCAACCAAATGGACCCAAGAACCAAGCTGGTGTAGCCATTCTAATATCTAAAGGTCTTTCAAAAATGCTATGGAGGGCCGTTGAAAGACACTACCCAGTAGGGTATCAAAGCAGATGCTGAAGCTCAAAGCTAAACTTTGGGCAGAGTGCAGGGAATCTTATAAAAGGAGGAGATAGAAAGACATGGAGGGGACAGGAGCTCCATGAAGAGAACAACAGAACGAAAAAAATCTGGGCACAGAGGTCTTTTCTGAGACTGATACTCCAACAAAGGACCATGCATGGAGATAACCTAGAACCCCTGCACAGATGTAGCCCATGGCAGTTCAGTGTTCAAGTGGGTTCCCTAGAAAGACAAACAGGGATTGTCTCTGACAAGAAGTCAGTAGCTGGCTCTTTGATCACACACCCACGCCCCCGCCGGAAGGGGGAGTAGCCTTACCAGGCCACAGAGGAGGACAGTGCAGCCACTCCTGATGAAACCTGATAGGCTAGGGTCAGAGGGGAAGAGGACCTTCCATATCAGTGGGCTTGGAGATGAGATGAGGGAAGGTGGGTGGGATTGGGAGGGAATGATGGAGGGGGCTACGGCTAGGATGCAAATTGAATAAAATGAAATTAATATAAAAATTTTAAATGCTATTTAAACCTAATACTGTAGAACATTCCAATATATATTATATATACTAAAGAATATATTCTTTTACATATAAAATAATATATATGACTATGTGTAACTCAAAATTTCATTTTATGAATTCCCAAATCACTTGCATTTATAACATAAAGATCCCAAAATCTATGCTTTGGTGAGCTCATACAACATTTGATAGTTGGTGCTGCAATAAACTGATTATCATCCTCAAGGTGATATATTCTTTTGATATGTGTTTTCTGTTATCTCCCCCATCCCAACCATAATGCTAACATATAAAGGCACTGTGCGACTCAGACATGCTTTTGATCATGTGAAGCAGCGATCCATGCTATCATTGCTTTTTCTGCCTCTGAATTACATCTGTGCTAGTAAATTAAATGTTCTAAAAGTAGGGTATTTGCCACTGCCTAGAGAAGAGAAGAAGATTAAATATGCATGAGTTTTTATTTTGTTTGTACATTTTGGTGAAGGACTTTTCACATAAATAGGACTTTAGGCCTTTGTTCTTGATATCTCACACAAATAGCCAAATTATGAATCCTGAGGCGCAGTGATAATTATTTTTGTAAAGAAGCATGCCCACAGAACTGTAACATAATGGGAATATTAAAACAAGTAAATAGTGTTTTCTAAATGTTCTAATAATTCTTTAACTCTGAGCACATTAAATAGTAGAACAAAATCTTAGTTATGAACCACTCAGCTATTTCTGGTTATAGTCGCAGCCATGTGATTCAGGTCAAGGCTATGAATTTTTTAATCTAGTTCAGATTCATTGCTCTTCATTTAATAGCAATGTGCTATGATCATACTGTTGTTATTTTGCATAATGCTGATATGAAAATAATTATATAATAAGATGTTTTTGTCTCACAATGTATTAAGTTTGAATAAAAACTTAACCATAGAAACAATATATATGCATATATGTGTATATATATTTATATACATATATATATATATATATATATATGTTTACCAAACAGATTTGCTGATGACCCAAAACATTTAAATAGTAGAGACAACCTTGCAATTCAGATTTTTCTCACTCTATTGCCTGAGATATTAAGGTTTTTTTTTTTTCCAGATGATTATTTGGCCATAGATTATAAAAAGCAAATATATTTAAAACAATGATTTTAATTTATTATAAAATATGCGTATTTATGTGGACAATTTGGAAGTAGTGACAATGTTGTCAATAATATGTCAGCCTTATTTTTGAATTAATTAGTTCAATTTTATTCCCAATCGTTAATTTACACTTGGATGATTAATTCTTTTTGAAGAACTATAGTATTCATAAAATGTATTATATTAAAACTATGTGTTACTATAACAAAATATAATAAACAATATATTTTATCAACAAAATAAAATTATTTCTAACAGTCACAGGGAACAAGATTTGCATCCAGTGATGGCTTTTCATGGAAATGTCCGAGGGTATCATTGAAGTGTCGTTTATAAGGGCACTTACTGCATTCTGCTCACTAACCTAATTATCTTCCAAAGGCCCTGTCTTCTATATCCATCACTGTATGAGTTAAGATTGCATTATAAGAACACATTTTTGGCCTTCATGCAGGCTACAGTACATTCTATGTTCATATATTTTATTTATAATTAGAGGTCTACAAAATAATTTTTATAAATCCTATGTCCTCTTTGTAACATTTTATGAGTTACAACATGAGGACATATGGCAATAGATTGGAAGGTTAGGCTTAACACAAGAGAATTTTTGCACTTACATTAAAGAAATCCATCTTAAATTTTATTTGTGGTAATATTAATATATATTTCTATAACTTGCATATAGATTTTAATATTACAAAGATCCTGGATTACTTGGAGGTTTCTACATGTAGTCAATTAAGTTCTTATGTTTGTAATTTTCCTTATCTTATTTATAAACTATAATAATGTATGTTTACTTGAAATGAGTTACTCACAATTTTCCTCAAGACACTGTTATCTAACTTTTAACATTTACTGATTTAGTCTACCTTATATAAGAAATATACAAAACAACTTCCCATGTCTTTCCCGTTTGCCCTTCTGAATGAGGAGTGGGCATCTTCCCTAGTGTCCTCCTTTTTATTTAGCTTCTTTAGGAGTATAGATTTTAGTATGTTTATTCCATATTTTATTTTTAATATCCACTTATAAGTGAGTATATACCATGTGTGTCTTTCTGCTTCTGGGTTACCTCACTAGTTCCATCTATTTGCCTGTAAATTGCATGATTTCCTTGTTTATAATTGCTGAGTAGTATTCCATTGTGTAAAAAGTACCACAATTTCTGTATCTATTCCTCAGTTGCGGGACATCCTGGTGGTTTCCAGATTCTGGCTATTGCGAATAAAGCTGCTAAGAACATGGTTGAACAAATGTCCTTGTTGTGTACTTGAGCATCTTTTGGATATATCCCTAGGATTGGTATAGCTGGATCTTGAAGAAGCACTATTCCTAATTGTCTGAGAAAGTGCAAGATAGATTTCCAAAGTGGTTGTACAAGTTTACATTCACCAGAAATGGAAGAGGGTTCCCCTTTCTTCACATCCTCTGCAGCTTATATTGTGACTTGAGAAGATAGGAAACAGGTCAGGAGCTACCACAGAGGGCCTCTGAATGGCTCTTCCAAGCAGGGCATTGAAGCAGATGCTGAGAGTCATAGCCAAACTTTGGGCAGAGTTCTGGGAATCTTATGGAAGAACGGGGAGATAGAAAGACCAGGAGGGAACAGGAGCTCCACAAGTAGACCAACAGAGCCCAAAATTCTGGGCCCAGGGTGACCTGCAGAGAAAGATGCTCCAACCAAGAACCATGTGTGGAAAAGACCAAGACCCCCTGCTCAGATGTAGCCCATGGCAGCTCAGTCTCAAAGTTGGTTTCCTAGAAAGGGGAGCAGGGACTGTCTCTCACATGTACTCAGTGGCAAGATCTTTGATCAACTCTCCCTGGAGAATGCAGCCAGTCCTGATGAAACCAGATAGGCTAGGGTCAGATAGCAGGGGTGTTGCATGCGAATTCCCCCCCCCCCCGAGGCTGTTGTGATTATCTTGTCTCCTGGAGTGTTGGTTACTTTGGTCAAGTAGCCAAGCTATGAACTAACCAAGAAAATAGTTGAAACGTCTGTATAATAATGTAGTGGAGCTCTTAATATCATCTATTATAATCAAAGGGTCACAGGACCCTCACCTGGAATACCAGCAATTGCTTACATTAGCTTTCTCTCAGCTGCAAGTCATAGTGGGAGTATATGTGAAAGAAGGTGAGATTTTCACGAGCAAGCATGCACTTGATAAGGTACCACTTTATCCTGATGCCCAAAATAAAGTCAAGAAACTCACTGGATTACCAAGTCATACTTGTTGGAATTCCTGTTTTGGCCTATTATTATTCCTTATTTGGGTTAATAAGATGCTTGTTCACATCCTCATTTGACAAGATTACTCAACATTTAGAAAAACACATTAAATAAAGGCATAAATACAATATGTCATCACTAATTATTTTGAGATTTGTTGTATATGTACAAATTAAAAGTAGTGGGACATAATTTTTTAGTTTAATTTTTTCCTTTTCTTTTTATATTAAATTTGTTTTTATATTAATTATAGTTTATTCACTTTGTATCCCAGATATAGCCTTCTCTCTCATTCCCTCCCAATCCCACTCTCCCTCCCTCATCTCCTTCCATTCCCCTCTCTCTAAGTCCACTAATAAGGAATGTCTTCCTCCCCTTCCCTCTGATTCTAGCTTATCAACACTCATCATGACTGGCTGCATTGTCCTCCTCTGTGTTCTGGCAAGGCTGCTGCCCCCTCAGGGGAGGAATGGTCAAGAGCCTGTCACTGAGTTCAGAGACAGTCCCTGTTCCCTTTCCTAGGGAAAGTTTATATCTTTAGATTGTGTTAACTATAGTACAATGGACTGGATTCTCAGCTATACCACTCCTGGGCATATACCCGAAAGATGATCAACCTTACAATAAGAACATTGCTCAACTATGTTCATAGCAGCTCTAGTCATAATAGCCAGAATCTGGAGAAGAAAGTTGTCCCTCAACTGAAGAATGGTTACAGAAATCATGGTATATTTACATAATGGAATAATACTCAACAATTAATAATAAGGAAATCATCAAATTTGCAGGCAAATGAGTGGAATTAGAAAAGATCATCCTGAGTGAGGTATCCCAGAAGCAGAAAGACACACATGGTATATATTCACTTATAAATGGATATCAGCCACATAATATAGGGTAAACATGCTGAAATCTATAGTCCTAAAGAAGCTAAACAGAAGTTTCATTTTAAATTTTAAAGTTAGCTTCTGTGATATCTGAGCACCCCTCAGATCTCATCTATTTTAGGTACTATTGTACTTCATGAAAAATTAGAATGAGTATAGATGCATAAACATAACTATCACTAGGAAAATTCCTAGAATAGAAAGACTCTAAGTTACAATTTATATCCAAACATCAACAACAGTCATTAAGTAGCCATAATTCAATGAGGTGGTACTCTCTATAATGTGGAGTCATATCGCAAGGACACTATTCATGTTAGAAACCAATAGAGCAAACTGAACTCCAAAGCTCTGTTTATACATTTGCTCTAACCTGCTATTTCAATCACTAGTTGATATGGGAGAGGGATTAATAATACAGAGATTTGGGATGTATACAATTAGATAATAATGGTACAACTTAGAGAGCTAAGTCAAAAGGTAGAGTGCACAGTGGTGTTTCAGAGAGCAAAACAAAAGCAGCTACATTTCGTGTGTTTCTTTTTGGACTTCCAGTGGAGAGAGGGGGACACGAACCCACCCATAAACCCTTTGTTCCAAAATTTGTCTTGTCTACAATACGTGTATAGATAAAGATGGAAGAGGGATTGCGGGAATGTCCAATTGATGCATGGCTCGACTTGAGAAGCACCCCTTGGGAGTGAGCAACCCTGTCACTGTTAATGATGCTCTGCTGTGCTTGCAGACAGGAGCCTAGCAGAACTGTCTTCTGAGGGGCTTCACACAGCCGGTGATGGAAACAGATGCAGAGACCCACAGCCAAACAATAGATTGGCGAGGCTTGTGGAGGAGTGGGAAGAAGGATAGAGGGACTTCTAGGGGTCAAGATCACCATAAAAAGACTTACAGAGTAAACTAACCTGGGCCCATGGGGCTCACAGAGACTGAACCAACAACCAAAGAGTAAGCATGGGCTGGACCTAGAACCCCTACACATATGTAGCAGATGTGTGGAGTGGTCAATATGTGGGTCTCCTAACAATGGGGGGAGGGGCTGTCTCTGACTCTGTGGCCTGCCTTTGGTTCCCTTTCCCCTAGCTGGGCTGCCTTGTCTGGCCTCAATGGGAGCCCTGCTGTAAACAGAGCTACCAGGGTAGGTTGGTACCCTTAAGGGCCTCTCTTTCTCTAAGAAGAAGGAAAGAAGTGGGATTGGGGAAGGGACAATAGAGGGTGAGACTGGGAAGAGAAGAGGGGTGCTGGGATTGCACTGTAAAGTGACTAAGTAAATAAAGGGGACAGGGATGGAGGGAGCAAACAGATTGTTCTTCCTAGACCTTGCTAAGACCGTGTGATAGTCAATGAAATATAAAACCCAGATTGAAACAAGCACTAAAATGACAAAAACAAAACGAATAAACTGTACTTAATATAAAAAAAGAATACCCAATTATTAGTATGCAAATTTGTTTTCATCTTTAATAAATGATAAAATTAAAAAAAACTATTAACAAACAAAACAAAAACAAAACCCTCACCTATAGATAATAGTTTCAAATGAGTATGTTCTTGGTAACATAAATGAAAGAAAACATAATCCCAAGAGTTAAAGAGTCTGAACCTGGGATGTTATTTTTGTATTTGGTTCCAATAGGGCTCACTTATAGTTGAGATATGATCCTTCTACACACTCATGCCTTAGAATGTGGAGGCCATTTGTAATTTTATCTACAAGAACCCTGGTGTTAGCACATAATCCATGCATTTAATAGACAATAAGCTAATAGACACGTGCACAGGATGTTGAATTCCATGTGAATTTTAGAATGTAAACTTAAATAATAAAGAGGTTTTTGCAGCTCCATGTTATTTTTGTCTAAGTAGCAAATTATACACAAAAATATCTTCTTTCTCATCACATGATAGGCTGTCAGAAGCATTTTCTCTCTCTCTCTTTCTTTCTACCCTATACTTTACTCTTTTCAAATACCTACAAAACACATTCAAAGGCAGCTGTCAGATACCTTCGTTTGAATACAGAAAATGGAATTGAATAGAAGAGAAGGAATATATTGCCTGAGTATTTTAAGCCATAAAACTTTTTTTCAGAATTCTGGTAATTGAAGCACTTGTACTGGTTGAACAATACAGACTAAGAAATGGGGTAGCTTTTATCTCTTTACGCTCATTATCATGATGATTGAAGTGAATGCACAAAACCTCTCATCTGTATAGTAAGGAACCATATCTGAAACTAAACAATTAAAAAGAAAGGTTATTTCTTTCAAAGTGAGATGTAAATTAGTACTTAGCATTTATGCCAACAGGGCTGTTGTTAAAATAACACACGTATGACTCTTTGGTATAAATCAATACCTAAAATTTAATTTATATTAAAAGCTAAAGTTTAGACTGAATATGTGAATCACAACCCTAATAAGTTTATTATAAGTAAGTTCAAAATGAAAGCCAAGTTGTTTTTGTATACTTTAAGGAATGACAGTAGATATTGAGATGGTTTTATAAACTTCAAATTAGTAGTATATCCAAATAAGTGTTATAATTGTACAGCTAACATTTTGCTTCTAAAAATGACTACTTTATGTCAATGGCCAGTTATGACACACTCTATACTATTAACTATTTAAAAAAATTAATGGGACGAGTTGTTGTGCCTCCTTTGCTTATGCTTTTGAGGTTTTACAATATCCTGATATTTAAATTTTAACTTTCAGTATTGTGATTTATTTATTTTTAGCCAAGCATAAATATTACCTCTGCCACCATTTCCTGAATTTAATCTATCGACATTTTAATGTCTTGTCTGATAAAATGAGTCTTTGTTTGGCTAGACAATGTGCTAGCCAATAAATCACATTGTTATCATGAGATTTCTCCAGGAGACTGAGTCGCACAGAATCAGCTCTCCTTCTAGGTGGCTGGAAAACAAGCTAGTCAGCAGAATGATCAATCAGCTCCGTGCAGATAAAGCGATTGCTG